>JASXSY010000935.1:0-49980 GCA_034509805.1 Sipha maydis | reverse complement strand
GGAACTCGTATGTAACAACTTCGCGATGCACAAGAAACGCAGACGAACAGAAATGAGGATACATCGTCGATAATTTTCGTAGTGCACATCGATAGAGGATATCGTATTTTATTCAATTATTCGATTGTGATAGAACGCGAATGGAATGTCGAGGAGTAATTTCGCACGTATATCAGTGGATAAACAACATGGCAAGCATATGATTTGGGAAAATAAGAAGAATCTGCGGGTGTTCCGAGAAAGGGATGGGCTGTTGTAGTCGATCGGAGCAGTCTATTATTTATTGCCCTGCATAGCTGTGGACTTGTACTAGTTGCGTAGTATAGTTATGTATTATGTTCACTCATTGTACTGATAATTGATTTTTTATTCCATTCACTGTATTGTTATTACCAATCATTATATCCGTACGAATTCACATATCTGTGTATTTATACCTTATGTTATCATACAGTGCACCGGACTCAATAAAACGTATATTTTTAAATTTATATTGAAATAATTGAATAATCATTATCGTTATAAAGGCGTAAGCGCGTTGTCCATATATTTTGTGAACACTGGAAAAAAATGCCTTTTCACCACAATTATTCCGACATTATTTTTCTTATAAATAGTTCATTCTTATTATTTTTAAATGAGAAATTCACTTTTTGCACGATCCGAATAACTTTTGATAGAAAAAAATGTATTTCGTTTAATTGAAACGAAACGCTAAAAAGAAAAAAATATTTTACATCGACAGGGTACATTTTGATGAATTTCAAAGCGTGAATTGAAATACATTTCCAGATGTACCTGATTCATGATGCCGTTTGGTTGTTCATTTTTCAGAGCTCATAATTTCGTATACATCGTATTATATTAACATCCAACTGCGTGTTTCCATATTTTATTCTTAGTGGATTTATTAAAGGACTCCATACATAGTTATCGTTAGCGTCCATCGTGTGCATATGCGTTTGTCATAATTATTAATACTTTTAGAGCTTGCATTCGTATCCAAGAATACTTGTATTGTATTAGTAAAATATCAGAATATTAGTATCTGACTTCAACTTATAGAGGAATTTCCAAAAAAAGATTGAGCGATGGACCCAAATGATGCCGTATAAATATAACAACGTAAACCAATCAAAATACGTGCTTGTAAAACTGAAAATGTTCGAATAATCAATAAACGAACTGTTTTGTATTACTAGTTAACAGTTAATAAACCATAATAATATGGAAATGTATATTATAAAGATTTGCATCACTAATTGTATAATTATTTTGTATTTTCAGATCGCATTAGCCGTGTGCTTGGTGGCCGTGGCCAACGCCGCGCCGTACGTGCCGGTCGTGCCGGTTGTTCCCGTATCCGTTCACCACCCGGCTGCCGTCGTCCACTCGTCGTCCGTCGTCCAATCTCACCCGCCGTCCGCCGTGACGCGCGCGGTCGTGGTGCCAGCCGCCGTCGCTCATCCCGTGTACGTCCGTCCAGCGGTATCCGTCCACCCGGTCGCCGTCCACCCAGTCGCCGTCCACCCGGTTTTGCCCGTCCACAGCGTTGTGCACTACTAACAGCAGTCGTTCAAACTGTTTATTCGATAAATTATTTATTCATCTGTCCGTAACACCCGCTAACGCGTCAACACTGTATTTTGTACACGTCCGGGAATTAATGTACTATTTAATCTCAATACAACATGTGATATTATAATATTGTTAAAATCTTTCGATATTATAGGTAATATACAACTTTGACGATATTTATTTATTTTCACTCCTCGTTTGATCACATTATTTGTGTTCGTTGCGATTTGGTGTTTTGCTCTCCGATCACTCGACCACGTCGGTCGCCGACCCTTGCCGGACGGTTCCGAGCGGGGACTGGTTGCACGAAAGACAAAGTCGGCAACTGCACCATGCGCGTGTACGAAACGATTTAATTCTAAAATATTACATGGGTGCAAGCGTTCCGGAGTAAGATCGCCGCAAATAATATCAATTGCAGGTTTAGCAGTTGAAAATGAGAAAAATACCTCGAATCACTAAGGACTCCAACAAATACGTTTTTCTATCCGCATTGCACTGACGATTACAAAACACGTATTCGTCGGAGCAGCGCGTTCGGGACGAACGGTTTTTCCTTGACCCGATGTCACTGTGTCGCCGTTGTGCTTCGCCGCTGCAGTCAGCCGGCTCGTTTTGCCGCAATACCGTTTGACTCGATGTTCAATTTTCACAAGAGACGAACCGTTGTGCGAAATTTGCGTTTAGTTTTGCGCTGGGTATTTGTTATAAAGGTGCGATGAATACGTTCCAAGCGGGCACAACAAAGCGGCGCGACATAACGCGCTATGCGTACATTTGAAATTCCTTCCGTTCATATGTGTGTTTTGTGTGTATGTGTGCGCGCGTAGAATTTTGTGATATCAAGGAATATGAGATCTGAACTTCATTGAAACGTCTTCAAAGCTATGGAAGTGAACATGTGGGAAATATTTTTTCTTTGACGATCTCGGCGAAAGAACAATATTAGAAAAAAGACGTTATGCTTTTCAGCACCAAAACTAAATAGATGTTTAAACGTAGACAGTTGTAATCGTTTAGTTGGCTTCGGATAAAAAGCGAAAGCGTTGCGTTTAGTAAATATTATTTTTATGGAAAATACTCCTCTAAAAAAGAAATACGACGAGCAATTATAACAATAAATTACGCGACGTTATGCACGAAGTTAAATTAATCCATTTATACACGGAGAAAAGAAGAAGAAATTAAAATATATAATCAAGAAAATAAGACGTTATGGCGTCATTATGTGTCCGTACATTAGATATATAGTTGTTAAATTAATTAGCATGCTCCCGTGAAATGATAATTTTACTGCACTTTCCATATTTTTTTGGTGTACAATCTTACAAATTAACAATTATTGTTCTATTTATAACTTATCACCAAAAAATAAAATAAAAAATATTTATTTAAATCAACAACCAATATCAATTTCTAGAAACATACTACGAGTATAACAATCTCCGTATTTGTAGAAAAATAGATTTACTATCTTATCTTATCTACTTGACAAAAAATATCACTCGACTACATGTCAATATAGAAATTTTTTCATGTTATGAAAAAAATAACTTTTTTGTATAAAAATTTGTCCATACACGAAGTTTAAAAAATATATTTAAACTCTGCTGTATATTACACATCTTATTCTCTTTTAAAGTTAGAACAGTGCGTACAAACTTGATTATTAATAAAGTTCATATACTTCTTAAACAATTCAGCTTTGAACGAATTGTAAGCGATCTATTGTCTTTTAAAGTTCGAGTACTGGTGTATGGTAATTTGAAGTAGATGTATAAATATAATAAATTCAGAATCAAAAGATAATACAATAAAAAAAAAAAAAAAATTAAAAAAACTTATTTATTTTTTACGTTTCAATATTTCATTATTTTATGCCATAACAGAAGTCCAGGGAGGAAATACGAAGAAATATAGCATTTTTAACTATTTCTTATGCGTATAATTAAATCGTAAATAAGGCATGACCATGTTTTTTCAAATTATACACTAAATAATAGTACCTAAGCTATTTTCAAAAATCAGCCATTATATAATTATATCTACTCAAATGCAATATTTCATATTACATATATATATATATATAATATTAAATTATTCACTCATGGGTTATAGAAACAACATGCAAATGTTTAGGAATTATATAATATACTGGTATGAAATCGCTCTTAAAATTTGAACACCGAATTATTTCTAATAAACCCCTTAAAATCAGTAGTTGTTCGATACACGAATAACAACGAGCTGTAGAATGTACAAGATTTCGATGGAATCGTGAAATTAATTAAACAGTAACGTTGGAGCGATAAAGTTGCATTCCTTTATTCTTCCACTAGAAATAATACAGCGTTATTTTTGTTGCCTACTCTATCCTTGGAAAATTTATAATAATTCTAGAAAAACGTGTTTATTCAAAATTATTCGTTGAAAAATATATGTAATGAATATAAATAAACTCTGGGTGACTGTATTTGTTATTTTGACATGAAAAAATAAAACCATACACATATATACTCGCACATATATTTCTATAGACTAATATGAAGCTGCGATTTCGTAAATATAATATAATAATTTTTGTACGAGAACGACGTAATATAATTTTTTGGTTTTTAAACAATAATTTCGGTTATGAAATAACAACGTCAAACTTAATCATATTGTTTTTTTCTTTTTTTATCGTTAGAAAGTTTATTTTGCTTGTATTATACAATAGTTGCTAACCGTATGTTAGTTAGTAACGTTTTCTTTTTAGATCCCAAGAGAAGTGAAAAATAACAATAGCCGTTTTTTTCACCGATATCAAATTTTGGTGTAGTAAGTGTGCACCAAAAGTTTTTCATGTAGTAACTTTTTATATTGGAAGATTGGACACTACAAACAGATAATTTTTGGACTTTCACTGTAGTTTATTATTTCTCTGCCTGAAGAGTAAAACTTAAAACACACTCAGAAATAATATAAAATGTTGTTCTTCAAATAGTATCAAATTTATTCCGAAGAAATAACTCCACGACATTTTTACCTAACGAAAAAATTCGTTTCGGTGAAATTGTTTTCTTAGAGATTTTTAACATTTCAATACGGCAAAAACAATAGGTTCTAAGAATTTTGGCGGTTTTTGTACTTCAACTTTTAGGCTTTAGATTATTTTAAAAATATTTTTGGACGAATAACTACTGAATCTTATGTTTTAGGATTTCAAGGGGGAACAACTGTAGGTTGGCCGTGTATTGTGTGTTATAGACAAATTCAAAGCGTCCGTGTAAACAAACGTTATTATACGAATATAAATTTCGAAGGAACATTTTTAACTTTAACTTGATACGTATATACACGTATAGTGTCAATTTATTCGAACACTCGACTCGTGAACGTATATAATGGATAACTGCATTCCGTAAACTGTTTGTGGTACATAACGTAGTTGTTGATCATTACCAGCTTTGTCAGTCGAAAATAATAATTTTATGAATATTATACCATATCGTTATGCGATTTATCGCTGTTAAAAAGCCACATTTTGCGTACGACGAACGGTCGCAGTAGACTCGGCGAGCCCGATGACCCGCGCGTATATTGTAATTTATACGACGTATGGAGAGGTATGGGGGAAAAAAATTGGCATTTCATCGGTGGTGCGACTAAGGTCAGTCGGTCTCGGAGTTGCTGCAGTAAGTGGTTGCGGACCGGTCGGTGAATTTCGAATTCACCCCCGTTCGCCGTGCACAGTTTTATGCGTTTATTAACCCCGGCTGCGAAACGGCCGCTAGTCTGGGTGACAATCGCGGCTGCGTACGGTCGGAGCGCGTGTATACATCACGGGCTCGACCGCGCACGATACATTACGATCGGTACTACGGAATATCACAATATATTATTACCGTTAACGTTACACCATAATTATTATTATCGTTATTGTTATTGCAACAACGTAACATTTATCGTTGGAAATCGTTGTGCGCCACGGCCGGTACGAAAATCGCGGTTCGTGCACGTCTTACGAAAAGAACATTACGTTCGTCTAGGTGAAGTTTCCGGGTTACATATGTACTGTTTAATAATACGATTGCAGTTATGCACGATGTATTTAAAATTATCGTACGAACCTGTCCACTGATACGGCGATCAAGCTGTACACGGATGCTGCCACCGAAACGCCTTGAACATATGGTACGATCTTACACATCCATGATCCCAAGATCCACGCTAAAAACAATAAAAAAAAAAAAAAAAAAAAAACAGTTTTACTATGGATGGTTATGATTCTCTATGGACTAAAACAAGCAGACACGACGCAGCAATGGTGTGGTTATAGGTTTTCAGAAAACCTTTGAAAATTATAATCGAGATATGGCATTTATGTCATCGTTAATTATACTATTTATTTTTTTCAAAGCATTTCAATAAAACGTGAAAACATTTGTGTATGTATTAAACAGCTAGAATGAACCTTAACCAACTTAATGGCTTCAAAACTAAATTAATATTTAGGTAAATCATAATTTGTAATTTACAAGAAAAATTTTGTTTCAAGAAAATACTTTTTAAAAAAGAGTTTTAACATTTACTGTACATGTACGTGTTGTTATCGATTAGAAATAAAACGCATAATAAATTCAATACATTAAAATAAATTACTAAAAAATACGATTTGAAAAACTACAAAACACTAATATTATTATAATAAAGTAATATTAAATTAAAAACTTAATCGTTTATCTACTATTATATACTAAAATATAACACTACAAATATAGATTTCATTATGTGATAAATTCAAAAGTTGACCTAGAGTTTCTCTGAATTTGGTAATTTTAAAATAAACTAATAGAGTAACTATTTTTTTCTTTTTAAAATTCTCGGGATTTCAAAATACAATAAATATCGGTACAAATTATTTTACTTGTAGTAGTTCAAAGAACTTAGTCATACTATTATACTTATTAATAAAGGTACTTTATATAAGATACTACTATACTGTAACTATACCGTATATTGTTCAAATATTTGTTAATTACGGAGCAGTAGAAATAGAATCATTTATAATATAGTGTTTGAATTAAGAGTTTAGTATTTTAAACTATACGTCAGTCACAATACATCGAGTTTCGAAATCAGTATTAGAGAAATACTAAATCAGTTATATTATAATACACTTTACTATTAGATGTATTTTTAATTTTCACTAGAAAAATAAATTTAATTTGATTAGCGCAAACGTACATAATGTGTATGAAATTGACGAAATATATCGACTAATATTATTTAAAAAGGAATACGATTCTCTTTATGTTTTTTTTTTTTTTAAGTATTGCAGTCTTGTTTTACAACTTCCTTTGATTTATAAAAAAACAACACGATGTATGTGTTTTATATTTTCAAATGATAACTCGTCATATAACTTACTAAAAGCATAAATATCGATTAGACAAGAGTTAGTTGGAACAATTTAATGAACGTAACTATTATTTTGTCCATTAAATACTAAAACAATCAACTTGACCAATTGCAGGAGGAAGAGTATTACCGAAGAAAAATAAATAATTTTTTCCGTTAGAAGTAAACAAATGAACAGGTAATTAAAAATAATCGTCGGAAGTATAATAATTTATAATGGAAGACATGGGATTACTTTCATCTAAAACAAATATTTGTGGTTAAAATTCGGGTTAAATATTCGGAAAGGAAATTATTATTTAGCGAATAACTAAAAACTCACTGAAAACTTTATTCCACTAATTATGTGTAATATATCATAAGAGTATATTTAACGTTATTTAATATTGATGAAAGAACTTTCAGAGATCATTAGGTACATTACGTAGATTAAAAATCGTTGTACAACAATTCGGTGTAGATGATGAAAATGTTTGAAAATATATTGAAAAATAAACACAAACTCATATTTTATGCATTATTATATAACTATATAAAATAGCAGTGATAAAATGATTAAATAGATTCAAGACGGTAATATTTTCAATGTGTAGAGTCTCGTAAAATAAGAGTTATTTGATGAAAATTGTCCGTGGGTTTGGCAAAATCGACCGATTTTTATAGGCTGGTTCGGTAAACAGCCCTTTAGGGAGGGCGTGTGCTTTGCCACGTGTGCGGGTAGTCGAGTGAACGAGGTCACCGGGTCAAACTCAACAATTCGGCCGAGCCCAAGGTATTAAATCCGGAACTTAATGTGTATTTCTTCTTATGTGTTAACTTTATAATACATCTGGCGATTTTTTAAAATTATTCAGCGTGTAAACTTATCAAATGACGAAACAATAATAAAATTGCTTAGCTCGTTGAAAGATTAAATAACAGATTAAAAGTTAAAGCCGGACTCAAATTACTCAATAATACAATTAATTCCGATATGGCGCCAAAAACATAATTTGTTGATAATATATTATAAATGTTAATTCAACTGTGTCGCATTCAAATAATATTTTTATCATTCTTTATATTTTTTTTAAACATAATTCGGAAGAAAAGATCCGTCTAACCAATATCATACAATTTTTTTTAAATTATTTTTTCAAATCATTAATTTTTAAAAATTAAATTATTTGAAATATATTTGAAAGTCCAAATTAGTTCCAGTCAAATTCTCTGAATAATATTGCCATACTTGTTATTAAAATCAATTTTTAATATGTTACATTTAATAAGAAATTAATTACAAATAATTTTATTAGTTTCTGTACCACATATGATCTGTTAAATAATTCGTTATCACTAACACATCTGGAGTCTGCGTTATTCGTATGACTAGAAATTAATTAATAACCTACCTAAACGATAACTTTCCAATGCTGATTTATTATTTGTAAACATTTATCCTTAATTATATCTTACATTTCGGTTCAGATGAATTATACCATAATAAGCCAGACAAATCAAAACATATTTATCAACAAGATAAAAACTAAATACAATATGTTTCTGTTTTGTTGATCTGATACAGTCGTTTAGACAAAGTAAAAAATTTAACTATGATTTCCGTTATCTCAAACATGATGTAATGTTTTAATTTTTTTTTTTACGTGATATATTATTCGACGAGTGTGCAAAACGCAAAACTTAAAAAAAAAGAGTAACTATTTATTGATGATTTGTTAGTTGTAACTAAATGGTTTTTAATACAACAATACATACAATAATATAGTACATAATACTTTTAGAAATAGTAATACTATTATTATAGTAAATTTATTTCTGATGAACTTGAATAGTACATCAAATTATATGGACAACATATTCGTATGATACATATCCGTAACAATATTCGTCTGACTAACATCTACACTTTAGAAAACATCAAGAAATAAAAAAAAAATAGATAAAAGCAAACTAATAATTATACTAATAAAATATACAAACTGGAGGAATTATGGGTTACCATTGATGACTGGTAGGTAAATTTGACATAATAGATAAATTAAATGATTGTAAACTAAAGTGCATAAAATATTATTATGTTTGATAAATTTATGAACAGCATAATATTTAAGTATAACATTAAATAATATTATGGAGAACATATACAGAATATTCCAATGGAGGATAACAATTAAAAAATAAGTGAAGAAATAATCCCTAAGTTCGAAGTTTGGAAAATACATATTCTAAATTAAGTACGTCCATAACTTAGTGCATTCAAATTAAATAAATATAAAAAAAAATCTAATGGTAATAATAACACCACGATTTTCGATGTGCATACAGTGCGCGCAACATATACTTTCGTATACGGAAATTTCTTTAAAATCGATTTCAATTCGTGAAGTAGTAACAGGAAATGCGTCTGCACACAAAACGCATTTTCAATGTTATCATCACGAATACCGCCCGCAGATTGTTGAAAATCACTTTTGAAACGATTCTCTAAAGATGTCTATAAAATGTATGTACAAAAATCCACATGTATAAAATATAAACTATAGCACAGTAAATAGTTATGGAACATTGCGAATATTGAAACTAAATCAAACCGATCGGTCGAGCGTACAACAATAATATTCAGTATATGTATATGTGGTATATATGTACAAGACATAACCAGTACGGCCTACATATAATACACAGACCGACGTGAATAATACATTCCACTAGGCCGGTGGTTTTAAGAGAGTTCGTCACGCAAGCGCGTTGCGTGCATCACGTCCGCACCGAACGCAAAGTAAACCAAAATCAACACATTCATTTTAGTTCGAGGCTTTTATTTTTCGAAAACCGAACCAAAACACACACGCGTTAATAGCTTTACATTTCTTTTTGTCGTTTTTACTAGGAAATTAAGCGAAATATATATGTATATAAATTCATGCCAGTAATACAATACAACGAGCCACCGAGAATATTATACGTACAGCAAATAAAGCCTAAACAATGTTTGTACATAGTCAATCAACGGAGCATTGTAGTTTTATTGAAAATTATTATTAAACTATTATTTAGTTATAACGATCAGAATCTAGTGCAGTCCCAAAGAGCATGCAATAATCGCTGGCAGCGTTTTATTATAATGATGTATTATTATTAAAACCACGAGAAAATGCCAATGAAGTATATATAAGTCCAAAAATAACAAAATCCACGCATAGTATTTCTTTTTTGACGTTTCATATTCAATTTTTAAAACAAATAAAAATTAAATTATTCAGCATGTATGCGGACGTTGAGGAACGATGGGGTCAAAAGTTCGTGAACAAGTACAAATAATTTTTCACGAAATAATAAATATCGTAAGTAATTTTTGCATTATTTGTAACATTCGTTCGTCTTTATCTCATACGAGCAATAATTCAGAGTTGTCTTCTTGTTTTTCCATTTTCCAATTTTACAGGTAAAACACGAACGATCGCATTGTTCATATACAGCTTAAAAGGCAAGATTTCCTGATTTTAAAGATGTGCTTATACGAAACTGCGGAAGAACAACCGACTCAAGTATACCAACATAACCGTTTATTGTATACGGAATAGAAAATTTTAAAATTAATATTTTTGAGCAATTAAAAGTAGCGTTAAAAAATAATTATTATCTCGTGAGTAATATTTTATAATATTACGGAGCAAATATAATTATTTGCATTTTTGTTTTCCAATCGTGATTAAAACAAATTACCAGCATTTTACCAGCATTTTCACCGTATTTTCGTTTAATATAAATTGATAATAAAATTTTGACCATGTCGAACCTGTTTTATGATAGATATTTTTGTAAATCTTCTTTCATAATAATTTAGTTAGGTACACGATTTTTAATATTAAAATATTATTTTAATTATATTATTAATTAATTTAACGTTTTACTCGGGTTTTTACGGTTTTAATATAATATTTTATTTTTTTTTTTACAATTTGACATAACATTGACAATATTGTATTTTATATTTTTAACTTCATCTTTTGAACTTCGTAGTAGCTTTGAATTGTAAAATTAATAATATTTTGACTGAAAAAAAAATTATATTAAATGTTATTTTGACATGGAGTTGTCAGGATTGTCGACTCTATTGGATAAAATGCTTAGAAAATTAGTCGAATCCTCCAATTAAATGTTCGTATGTTGTAATAATTATTATGATTTAATATATATATATATTATACATTTTCTATTTACAATTATTAATAGAATTAATTAAGTTGAAATCTTTTAATAAATCGAGTTAATGTGAATTATTTTAATTTCGATTTTACGTATGAAATAAATTTACAAATAATTTTTATAAAATTATAATTTAATTTGTGCGTATCATTATATCGTTTTGTCAAATATATTTTTTTTATATTTTTTTTCTTTTTAAGAATCACATTCCATAGAACTTATCATGGTACACTACCCAAACGCATACTACTAAATATATTGAAACAAGGTCGTTGAAAATGATATGTTTCAGAACATCCAAGAAGAGTTGCGAAGTAAAATCGACGTCCATAAAAGTATGAGTATACAAATAAATGCGATTTTGGCGATTTGAACAGCAATACATTTTATTCAGAAATAAAATTAAGTGGGACAGAAACGTAGTTCTAATCATTAAAAATTTCGTATTGCATCTTGATGCCGTAAGTTGTACGATCTTATGATTTAATCGATTAAACTTTGATGAAACGTTGAAAATCGTTTAAAACTAAATCGTTGACGTTAGAATTCTCGGCTCCATTTTCCCGGTCGGAACCACGCGAGAAAAGGTTTCCACAACTCAAACACCGATGTACTTCGATGTAGGTACGTTTTAAATTTTTTTTGTTTTGATTTTCGTACTCCGGGTTTACGTTAAAGTATTGTGCACGGTGCAACGTTTTCCACCGGTGGTCCGCATTGCGTCGTCAGACGACGAACGTTGCGCGGACGACGTGGATTTCGTTTGTGAAAAGTAGTTCGCGCCGCGCGAGTGGGCATTTCATCGTGGCACTTCATGTGGCGCACCCGCACCACCGGGTTTCTCGTCAACTTTAATGGGGCCGTTTCGCCGATGCCTTTTTTCGCATCCGATCAAGAGCGCGTCAAATCCAGCGGTTCGAAGACGACCCCATAACGCGTGTGTACGTCAAGACGGCTGGAACGAAGAGCGCGATGCGCGTGCGTTTTGGAAAAACAAAACGAAACGTACACTTGTCGGCCGGTGGGTCGCGCGCATCCGGTCAATATAAACATTTCCGGGTTCGAGCACTGTTAGAACGGCAAGTCAACTGTGCACGCACACACGCACATAAGCACACACGCGTATATTATGCGAGGCACGTAGACCTATAAATGTGTGTAGACGCAGTGCCTGATCCAGTGAGGGAAAGAGGGGGGGGGGTCTCGGGGTGCAATGCACCGAAGTCTCGGACGCAGGTCGTATGGATTTCCTTGACGACGTGAAATAATACATTTCGATCACTGTTAACATACGATCGAAAACATTTTATCGTCAAATAACGAATAACGACATTCGTCCGACAAACCTTATAAAATTGTAAAACTGTTTTTTCGCACACCGATTTATTTTCAACTCATCCGTGTTATATTACCTATTCGTTTCTACCGCGTATCGAAGAAATAGATAGGTAAATTCAATATTTCAATGATTTTTATTCGTCGATTTATTTATTTTTTTTTTTTTAATCCGGTCCCTCTTAATCGTTTTATCCGGCACTGTGCAGTCGAGAGATAAGCTACGATCTATTGAGCACATGCGTTTTCGAATAGCTTCTGTGGAAACCGATGACCGGGCTAGAAGAAGAGACATCGCCACGTTTACGAGGCGAAAAAATGGCTTTACCGTCGCCGTCGTCGGTCGCGGAAGACCCAGACGATGACGCGTGTTATTGTATAAACGGCGCCCCAACTTTTCGATAAATTTCCCCCACTTTTATTATTTATTATTACTATTACTATTATTATTATTACTATCATCATCACATTACGCGTTACGCTGATTTTTTGCTGGGTAGGGTATACTTCTCGTAAGCACATATATTTTGTATGATGTAATATTATAGCCGACAACGTGTCCCCTCACTCCTCCCCTTTCGTGTATGTACTTTTTTCCCCTTTTTCATTTTATTGATATGGCGCGCGAGATGTACATAAATATACGCGTATTATAATATATCGTTTTTGAATTTTTTTTTTCCCCCTTATCTTTTATTTTTACGACGCCTAAAATTACTCACGGCCACGGGGTTCCTCTTTATATACATATAAATATTGTACAAACAATGTTATAGTATTGTTGTGTCCCGTCTATCGGGTAAATAAAAAAAAATAAATAAAAAAAAAAAGAAGGAAACCGAGGACTTAATATTTTGTATCGATTATTGTATTAAAGCACGCATGTGTGTGTGTGTGTGTGTGGAAATTAAAACTCATGCAGCAGGATTGACGGCAAAATGTCAAACGTCTTGACGTGGTGTAAATGCGTAGACGATTTACGACCTTTCCGGTCGCAGGATATATACTAAAGGTTATTTTGACTGGTTATTTTAACTTGACAGGTTATTTTAGATTAATCTAAATATGGTGTAACAAATTATTTTTCGATAAATTATGCTATTAGTGGATTCTTGGTTTGATGCATAATTTTCAAGCCGTTTTCCGATTTTTATAATATTTATGAGAGGGAAAAAGATACATTAATATATATACATATGTATATAAATACTGTACCATAAAAAAAATAATATACATTTTGAATGTACATAATAATGGTAGTAAGAGTAAATTTAAGGTTTAGTACTTTCCGGATTACTTAAAACACTTAAAATAATAATTAATAAAAACATATGATGGGTTTGTTCTTCTCCTTTTTCGGATATATGGGTGAGTCGTAAATTGTACGGTGCTTTAGTAGTTTTTCAACAGTCTCTCGAAAAGTAACTATTGCAGACAATTTCAAGAATTACCTCTAAAAGAACCATTTGAGTTCAATTTACAACCGACGAAGGTCCATATACAAGTTTAGAGGAACACTATCTATCTTTTCTTAAAAACACATATATGCAGAAATAATAAAAACCATCATTGCAAACCTATAATTTGTTCGATTCAGATGATGAACAAATTAATATTGAAACGATGCAATTGATTTTAGTAAATAGTAAATTAAAATGGAATTTTGAAAACAGAAAACCGTTGCAATGATAAAATTACAGTATTAAGTTATCGTTCTTATAAAAGGAATGCAATCATAATATAAATCAGTGATCAATCAACGTATTTTATGTATCCTGTTATAAGTTAATAGAGATAGTTATACAAGAGCAATATCTGTTTGAAACATTACATTTATAAGAGCTGATTTAGGTAATTCATAATGCTTTATAATTTCGATTTTTGTATCACGGTATTAATATAATATTAATGTTAATCATCAATAAATGATGTTATACATTTCATATTGTTGTTAAAAATTATAGTAAAAAATCTCTCGTAAAAGGAAACTGATGCGAAAAAAATAAAATCTCATGTACGTATGTTTGAATGTATGTATATTGAATGTACCGAGGCGTACAATTAAAACGATTTTCGATGAACAATTGTTCTTGAAATAAAATTCGATGTAGTTCAATACAACACCAATTGATAAGTTGAGTTGTTCACAATAATATTGGTGAAAGAGATGAAAATATTTGACCAGTAAGAAGATATTACTAGAAATGTATTAATCGTTTATGTAACAGTTGTAACATGTACGTGCTACTGTACGCGTGCTCACGTGTCTTACAACAAATTTAATGTTAACGGAAGTAAAGTGGGTCGTACGGTAAAAATATATAATACTATAATCCGTTGTACACTACGTGTTAAATAAGAAAAATATAGAACTTGCGTGTGCGTATGTGTGGGTTACCAGTGACGGAAAGGAAAACAGCGTAGTAAAGGTTAATGTCAAACGATAGCTTCGTGGGCAATAAATCTCTTAGGGCCCAAATTAAAATGTCACGATCTCGAACATAAGAGTTATTTGTTATATTCAATTAGATATTTGAAGTTTACGCCAAGGGAAAATCCATGCTACATTTGAAGCTTCCAAGGATATTGCTACTAAAATTCACTGTGAAAGTACGCCTTCATCCTTAGTTTTTCTAATTGATTGTTGCGTGCACACATGTGTGTCCGTGAGTGTGCATGTATACATTTCATGTATGAAGTACGTTATGATATACATCGTATATAGGATGATTTTTTTTTCTATTCAATTTATTTTGTAGAAAATAAATGCATAATGATTATTTGATTTTTGCAAACTTTTACATTTTGTAAATTGTTCGTATCCCATAAAAATATACACCAACTACAGTATCTTATGAGACAATGAAGATAATCAAATTCTTTCTTTAGATTCCGAATAAAGCAAAGAATGCATTAGTATACGATTTAACAACTACAGATATTTATATTTAAATTAAATTTTATGTTTTGGCGAAGTGTTTAAAAAAATTGAAGGTAGCCAGTTTATAAAATTTATTTTTCTGACTGTAAATTTTACAAAAATGATGAAGTACTAAATTAACCGGTACTTTGATATTATATATTGTTTGATGACAATTTATATTATAAATGTATTCCTTCGACGAAAGAGAAAACCTATTATGTATACATGTTTCTTTTGAATAGAAAGTAAATATTGTTATTATAAGTTATATCCCAAATAATATTAAGTTGTATAAAATAATATGGGTGATATTATAAGAAGTTTCAAATTATTAGGATTAATTTTTTTTTTTTTTTAAGAACTCATTATTGATAACATTGTTTAAATTTCTTGAAAAACTTTTGATTTTAGTATGAAAACTATGTAAAATGTAACCTACTTGAATCATGTTATGTTTTACGAAAATTAATACAGGACAGCGAAAAGTAGGAAATAAATTAATCCGTTGTACTAAAATGTGAGTTGGTAATTTTTAAGCAAAGTATTTTAGCGAGTTCAAAATAATATTTTTTGGAATATTTTGTGTTTATCTTTAAGCGGCTTCCAACCATTTTCATATAATTTTCCTCTATATATAATATTTATTTGGAGTAGTAGAGATGAGAGTTTTTTTTTTTCCATAGCATTGTATTATTTAAGACTGTTGAATTATAATAGCGCTTTGTGTAAAATTTCATATTAAAATAAACTCGTAACATTTTTGTTAAAATAAGTCTGTTGTGAAAAATATAACGTGTGTTACAAACAAAAAGTTGAGACGTTTAAATGTTTTCTAAACAACAGTTAACCAAGAAACGTATAATCTTGTGCGTAAAGTGCTGGAATCTTTTCAAAGTTAATTGAACATTTTCACAGAATTCGTAACCTTATTTCTACTGGAATAACAAGGGTAAAAATTTTTAAGCTTGTCCAAGCGACGCATGATTCGAATATATCATTATAATTTAAAATAAATAATTGTAAGTACCTACTTGCAATTGCAAATAAATATGGATCAAGTATTCTTGTAGGAAAATCGATCAATAATTATCGAAAAATCGTTGTTGACCAATAATTGAAGCATTTATATACTGGAAACTAAGTATTTTAATATATATTACCAGATATAAAACATATTTTATTTATTTAATTGAGATAATTTACAAGTAATGCGATACCTAAATATGATAGCTCGATATCGGTGACTAAATTTAACTAATTAGCAACAATTCTCAGATCAAAACATAATATTTTATATTCCAGTGATCGAGTTATTGATGTACTATGAATCAAAGATAAACGTCGTACTGTGTTTCATAAATAATTATAAGCATGCTCAAAGACTATTTGCCCAAGTAGTCTTGTTGTATGAGCTGCCACTAAATTATGTAACAATTTTTACAGTCAACATTGGTTTTTATGTTTTCTCTAGTGATATTTAATTCTCACCATCAAAAATTCAGCGGTATGGGAAGTATGTCAATCATTAAATTATACGAATAAGAATTCCTTGATAGAATACAAAATTCATCTTACCAAATGATGATAAACACAATCAATAATTTACGTATAAACTGTTTTTAATCCAGAAATTAATTTTTAGTTTTATTATGATTTCTTCGGTTAACGGTAGCATACTTTTGAAATATGTGATTATGACACTTCGGGATGGTAATATTTTTGATAATAAAATCCATCTATTTAAATCGTTTTCAGTGGTATTTCTATATAAAATACGGTTTCTTGGTATCAATTCCGGTGGCCGGTATTTATTAAAAAGAAAAAATTCCATCAATCAAAAACATTTAAACTTTCAAGAGGTGTTTGGATATCCAGGAAACGACTTCAAGGCTTAGAGAATAAGTATTCGCTGGAGAAAGGATTACAGATTATAAACGATCAATAACACAACTTTCAACGCAATTAATCAATAACATAACCATGGTATAAATTGTCCCCTCCTTATGAAAAAGATGATCATCCGACATACACAATTCGTGCTGTATCAGCAAATTTTAAGAATCCGATATATTTGTTTTAATGTAACCGTACCGAGGTATGATGAGCTGCTCTTTTTGTGTTACCGTCAACTCTTGGTTTTTTATTTTATGTTATTAAAAGAGCATCACATATGATAATTGTATTATGATAATTACCTTCAGATAAAATAGTGTATTTTAAAATTTGTTGTACACCGTAAACGTACATTTTTTGAAAACTTATTTAAAACTGTGCAAATTTGCAGAAAAATGATTTTAAAATCAACGATTTTACATTATTAGTAGATAAAAATTCAAAACACTCGAAGAAATCGTAAACAAAACGAATGAATATTTTTTAATGTAAATCTGAGTAAATATTTATTACAAGGTATTATAATTACATTATTCAAATAAAATAGCAATTAAATACGAGTCCGAAAACAATTTAATTGATCAAATAATTGAAATTTATAATTTATTTAAAATAGGTGTATTGATTAATTTACTACAGTAGTATGAACCTAATCGTCCCGGAAATCATAGTTAACATTTATGTACATAAATATTAAATATTTTGTGTACTAAGTGTGTACTAAGTACTTCTATATTCATTTTTTTTTGGCAAACACTGTTGATATTTGACTTTTGGACATATTCCAAGTAGTATAAAGTATAAAAAAAAAAAAATTAGTCCAAACCAATCAGACTGATGGACGTTTCTAACCATTCTTTGTCTTTCACAATCCATGACTAAAGTGATTGCTGTTAATACATTTAAACGAAAACATATTTTAGCTAAAGTAACGTTTTGATACCACATTAATTTTTTCTTGTATTAAAATAATGATAATTCATTAATACAACAATGCTTGTGTACGCGTCACAATATTATAATATTCTTTTGTATATTTCCATACTACTGCGATATTTACTATAACTCTGAAATATATTATAAAAAACTGTCTTAGAAAAATGATAATAGTTAAAAATATTAACGATTATTGTTTGGAGTTCAAAGTAGCTCTTATACACATGAGTTCGATTATTTTAGAAATATTATAACTAAAAAGAATAAACTTCTTGAAAAAAACTAATATGTTATGATTTTACTATTAAAAAATATCTATTGAAATCCGAATAGATGCAAATAGTTGTTAGATGTTACTTAATACTCTTATTTAACTAATAGTGTAATATACCATAGCAATATTTCTATAAAAAGTAGTAAATAATATGCTTATAAAAAAAAAAGGAAAAAAGGAACAAACCAAAAATATAAATCATATAATAGATCAACAATAGAGTAGTTTAATACATTGTCGGTCATTTTAAATGGTGTAAAATCGCACATTGAAATTACGAAACATAACAGTTTTTTGAAGACTAGCCGAAATAAATTATCCCTTCTCTGTCCAAAACATATAACACATCGCTAGCTGGTATGATATGTAGTCATCAAATATGTTTCTATATTTGACGTGTTGAATTCTGTTAAATGATATATAATATTTAAGTTGGGCTTTCATCCCGCAGGGTACGCCTTCCCTTTTGCACCCAAATTTAAATAACACAATTTTGGTGTAATTAAATAATTATCTGATACGTTTAAATAAAAATCAATACCTTTGTATTGACAATTGATTTTTTCTCTTATTTTATTTATTTCTTATTCCATAAAACATTAAGGAGGGGATTTAACAAAAAATTAATAAATTAAAGATCTCTTCAAAGACGGATGAGAAGAGGAGAAAAGTTTCAGGCTAAAGATAATAAACTTAAATTAATTATGGTTGATTATACTAAGCTAACTTAGAGTTAAGTTTATATATTAAATCACTATGTAAATAAATTATTGAACAAATTTAAATTGATATACTAATATTAGTATACTCACAGATATAAAAATATGCTTTTAATATAATTCTTAAACATAAAAAATGTTTGAAGTTGTGTACTAATAATTTTGAGCGAATATGTAGAATACATAATGTATATAATGTAGATGTATAATGTATTATAATATTGAGTAAAATTAAATAAACGTGTATCTAAAACAATATTGCCTAAAATTTTCTAAAATTCGATCAATTGGGCACAATTACATTAGATTTAGATTTAAGATAAACGCAGAATAGTTATAAATCGAAAAATCCATGTCATATTTAGGACTATACATTAGAGAGCATACATATTTAAACATAAGGATTTAAACTTTAAAATACTTAATTTTTATAAAATTTACAAGTAAGATATATATTAGACATATTAAAAATAAGTCTTAGTAGAGAACCTAGAGCTACTTCAAAATTATAGAAGTGAGTGTGGTTTTAGCTCTCAAAAATGAATGTGATAAGAAACAATTTATTGAATCGATACAAGATTTTTTAGTTTGATAAGATTTTAATTTAAGCTATTTAAGAGGTTTATGAATGTGTAAAAAATTATTGTATTAACATTTATAATTAATATGAATATATTATTTTAGGTTTTCTTAAATGTAAATACCTAAATATTTTAATTAAATGACTAGGTTTAATAATTTACCGTTGTTTATAATATTTGAGTCATAATAAGTAAGACTAGTAGCATCAACAACTACAACAAGCAATATGAGTGAAAAGTAATTTTATAATCCTCAAATTCTGAAATAGTGATATGCTTTTCTAATCCAAAATTAATATAAATAGTTATGCTCATGCATATTGCTAATGAAGTGGCGAATTATTTTCAAGCCAATATTTAATTGTAGTATGTTGCTATTTTGTAGACATTTAATTTTTAATAAAATAATAGTATTATCAAAAAAACCGATTAATTCACACTTAGTATACCGAATGAGAAAGCCTTTCATGTAAATAATAAATAATATCGGTTCGAGTACGATAAAACATTGTGGCACTAAATAGCTTTTTCACTAAAGTGATAATTATCCATTTAAACTCTTTGTAATCTTTCATTTGAGATGATATAAATAATCTGTAAGCAATATCTCATCACCACAGTAGTATAATTTATCTATGGAATTGTGTGGTCAACTAAGTTTTATTCCATTCACCCACAAACGGTGTTAATTTAAAATAAAGGACATCATTATGAGTAATGACGTATTTTAACCAGGTAGGTAACCTAAAAAAAATGTACTATTTTAACTTACTTTTAAACCTAAGCTATATAAGTAATCGAATCGTTTAGAAGCAGAAACATAGAGTTTTAATGATTTTTTTTTTTTAGATTTTATTCACGTATCGAACGTTAGCAATTAATAAATAACTATTAAATTCATCATATCCCCTCTTTCTAGTTTTAAAAACTTCTGCGTATAATTTAAACAATTCTGTTTCCAATTAATTTTGAATTCCTAAGCCCATTGACCAATTTGGACTAAAATTTGCATAGTTACTCTCAGGAATCAAGGCCCTGCGGCAGAAACAAGCTACCTTGTTACCCGTAAAACACATTCCCGCTGCTTCTAATTTTCATTCCACGCATCACTCGCATCTGGAGAATAACAATAATATTTCTATCAAAACAACAAACGATGACAAAAATAATAATAATAATCTTGTAGCGTTATAAAATCAAACTTAATATCGTCCCACAGGCACCATGAGTCGTCCATGATAATATAGCTCATCTGGTTTTAATAATTATTATTTAAAACCACCAGGAATGCCATTACATAGCTTGAAATTTGTTTTTAATTGAAATTATCACGTTATAAATAGATAACACGATAAACCCAAATACCCAACATTCCTATTGCATATATGCATGTACAACGTTTGACCGTAGCATTAGCGCATAACCAACGTAACTGGAATAAACTCATTACCATAAACGTAAAATCATCCTCTTTAAAAAATATTTTCAAGTCAAAATAAACTGTGGATGCTAAATTACTTGAGGGTGCTGAGCGTCTCCTGACACGCCCGTATGTGCACCAATTCTGATGGGCATATTGGGCATCGGTTTGGAAAGGAAGTATTCTTACGCGACCAACGAAACGCACGTCGAGATATTCATACACTATGACCGAAGTATTATATCGTCAACGCACGAACTAATTACCAGTGGCATCGATGTTTCTGGGCCGCTGAGTAAGATTAATTTCCTGCGCATATCCACGGAAAACTTCCGACAGCTCATCCTTTCCGCGTGCTCATTTGACCCACTAATTACTATGAAAAAACGATCTACGGATTCAGGTGATGAAATAACTAGCGAACGATGGTGCATCACATAATACTATACCAAATCAATATCTAAATATAGTTAAAATATTTTAAATGCACACTGGAATTGTGAAATGTACTCCGATACATAAATAGTATTTTACATTTTCGTAATAATGGTAGGTACTGACCGTTCTGTTTTGTACATTTTGAAATACACTATATTCTTTCGAATACAATATAAAACAATATAAAATTTAACCACAATTTGTGTTCGAGCCAAAAAACAAAAACATCATAAAAATTATGCTAAAAGTATCAACTAATTTATTACAACTGCATTGTAGTAGTATTTTCAACCACTTTTCATGCGTTTGAAGCATGAAAATACACATTAAACAGTATCATTGTGATAGTTAAAAACATTTTTCGGAAATATATACTGCTAATACAACATAACATAATTGTTTTCATTATTTGTTGTAGTGATATTACCATCAATACATCATGCACAATGATTAATAAATAAAAAACTATTATTATCATCCATGACGATATCATCTGGAAGGAAAAAATAGTTAAAAAGACGAAATGTATAATACAACTATTACAATTATTTGACAATAATTGTACTATTGAATTTGTTTGAAAATAAGTACTTCTCGAGTATTAAAAACAAAAATATTTGAGCATCACCATTAAGTAAGTCTTTGATCACTGGATTTATAAGTTAAAATGTATTATTCATATTTTATAATGAACTATACGATACCCGTGAGATAGACTAGAAAGGTTACGTGATGTAGTGTTGAATAAACTGTTATCTTAAGATTTGAAAATATGAAATGAACTTGTATACAAAAGTGTAATAGTTGATTTGAATAATTAAGGAAAAGAGTAATTGACAAATACATATAATAAAAATATAATTGCGTTTTACTGACAAATATTTTAATGTTATAATTATAGATTTAAAATAAATACTGACATACAATAAAATTGGGTTTTTACAATATTTTTCATGTATGATTCGGCAAAAGTTTAAAGATCCAAGTTTTGTAAATGTTTTCTCTTATTAATATTTCATCTTTATTCCTACCTTATTCTTATACTTGTTACTTTTATGTGTGTCATGAATTTTTCGTGAAACAATGTTAACGTTTTATGTTTCCACGACAACAGTACATGGAGAATACAAAATAAAATATAATAAATATATATAATTATATTATAATAACTACATTATAATAATATATATTGTATATTAAAAAGGCAAAGTTAAAAGAACATTACAAATAAATAAATAAAATGTTTACAATAAAATAAAAATTTAAAATTGGTAAATAATTAGTACTCATACATTAATACAAATATAAATAAATACACAAATAGTTTATTATATAAATTTCGAATTTAAAATAAATGCATTATAACTATTTATTGTTATTTGTACCTTTATATGTACATAAATGTCAAATCTAGAGTAAAACTTTTTCCATGTTCGAATATTTTATATTTTGGTTAAAACCAAACTTTCAATTTTTGTAATATTTCTACGCATAACGTGTGTTCATTAAACTATCATAATAACAAAATAATTGAATAATAATATTGTATTAGTATTGCTATAGTTGCAATGGGAAAACATTCAGAAATAATTCATAAAATTCATACACTCATGAGGATTTCGATTTAATACGCGTACTTAAGATTAATATGCTAATTCCTTTATTTCTGTTCTTTGTTTATCCTAATATTGTAATATCATATTGATTTATTTGTTAATTCATATTATATTTAGATTTGTTGGAACATTTATAAATGTTGTAAATTTTTAATTTGAGATATTGATTTTTTTTATACATGTTAAACTTATTTTTTACTGTTGAGGACACAAATAATTTAAAAGTACGTACAAATACAGCTGGATTTTTTCGTTATGGATTTGTCGTATGATTTTGGACAATTTTATTAATTTATTGGAATTTTACATTCAATTGAAGGGTTGGTCGTGTATCTACGTAGCACCATACATTTACACATTAAGATTAGACATTTTTGTTTACCAATCCATCAAATACATTTAGACATAAAAACTTAAAATGTAATCGATAATTATTAATAAAAATTTTTTTAAATTGAATAAAATATTTTATGGTGCGGTGACAGATATATTACTTTATTAATTGGATTACGTTTGAGTTACGAATTTAAAACACAGTAAAAATAATTTAATTATTATTAATTATAATATAATATATATATATATATATTATATTATTATTAAACTGACAGAATTAAAGTAGAAGGAAAGTTATGGCCTCATAAATATTTACAGTCTCCTCTGTTTTTAAACATTATTTTTTATATATATATATATATACATTCAGAGTATTAAGGGACATATAATAATATTTCATAGTGTTCATAATCGATGTAAGGAAACGTATGGGACTACGATTTAGATAACAGTAAAGTTAAAAATTTAAAAATATAGTATCTTATGTTGATTTGGATATTGAAACAAGATGGAGGGCACTTAAATATTTTGTAATACTTTGTAAGATTTTGACATCAACTCTGACTGTGAGCCTCAACTTTGACATTTAACTTTACATTTTGATTAGGGATTTATAACTATATTTAAGCTTTTTACCTCTTTCTGTAACATTTTATTATTAAAAATTACTGCAGATTTTTTATTTTTATTTTTTGTATAAATATATTGCTAAAAAAGAAATTCCTACAATAGTTTAATTTTTGTAATGTTAATTAAGTTATTATGAAGTTTTGTGAATACTCTTCTGGTGTTAGACATAATTCAATAAAATACAAATAAATAAAATATTATTATAATGTACTGTACAATAATAAAAATTGGCGTACGCTTACTTAATAATAAATAATATAATTCGTTTCACGCAATCGAATGCAATTAAACGACCTAATATCGCAGTTTTGCATGGTCCATGGACGTATGTATAATAGAGCGTAAAATGGTTCTAGGAAAAATGATCAAATCATCGGTTAACGGCAAGATATTACGGCCAATGTTGTAAATAAAACACTCGAGCCGTCGTTACGAATAGTTTAATATCCATAAGGACACTGCTTTAATATACTGATATTATGTCTCGCCGTGTATCTAAATGGTTTCAGTATCGTCTATAAAGATATTGAGACCTTCGGTAACACTTGACAATATTAAGTTGACTTGACCAACATTTAATGTTATTATAACAATCGATATGTCCGTTATTTGATCAATGTTGATTTCATTCTGACGGTAAGTCAATTGCAAGTAAGAAGCGATTGGTAAGACTTTGTTTAGAGTTATTGTTAAAATATTTAGAAAAATTGTTTGAATAATCACTTAAAAAATAATAATATACTTTTATAATATTATATTATTTAAAATAATCATAATATTTTATATACAGTGGAACTCCAACTATCCGAATGTCAATCAACCGAACGTACAATTAACTGGACGAGAAAAAAAAATTTGTCTTTTAATAACTCGTAAATCGGACTGCTGCTACATATGAGTTGAAGCATGGAAATATGTACAAAACTGCACTTTGGAAAGGTCATGGAATAAGTTACTGAAGTTAGCTGAGGTTACCCAAAACGTGGAATGAAATATTGAAATAACTGAAATACAGGAGTATGTATGCCAAGTTCACGTATTAGGAGATTGTGATGAAGAGAATATACATGAGTGGTTGCTAATGGACATGAATAATTTTAGATATAAAGTATTTTCAGATGATAAAATAATTCGTAGACATCTTATCTGAAGAAGATGATACTGAAGGAGAAAAAAAAATGAAACTGATGATTTAACTGAAGGTGAAAATGGGCCGTCTTATACCGAAGCTTTTGTAGCGTTAGATTTGGCGTATAAATAGTTTGAGGGGCAATAAGAATCGAACACCTCTCAGTTGTTACAGTTAAAGAGGTTGAGAAATAGCTATTAGTTGTTTAGTATTCATAAGTCAATTATAAAGCAAATTAAATTTTTTCAAAATAAAATAAAGATTGTGCCGATTCAGCATTTTGTTTTAAAATTTGTTTTTGTATTTATTATATGTAAGCTTATTTTTTTCTTTTAAATATTATTGCTAAATAATTTGTTAACTGTTACAAATTTCAAATCATTATACACATAAATAATAAATACACCCATACAATATATTCATACAATTACATAACTTTTGATATGTCAATTTTCCGGATATTTGCTTATCCAGACCACTCTTGACATTAATTAGTCCAGATAATTGGAGTTCTACTGTATTTTCAGAACATCAAACAGTAAATAATTCATCCTTCTATTCTATAAATTCGTCTGCATGTACCAATAAATAAATAATATACTTATAGAACGAATTATTTGTAATCGGTCCGAATAAAGATTTTTCTTATAATGGTATAATTTCTTCTACAAACCAAGTCAAAACAGTGAATTTAATGTTAAAGAATTTTAGTAAATTTTTAACTTAGTAAATTTACATAATTAAAATTAATTATTGCCATAGTTTAAATTTTTTAAAAAAAAAATATTCTTGTTTCTTTAATAAAATATAAATGGGTTATGTCTAGTGTTGGGAATAGAAAACTAATAATTTATCTAGATAAAGATAAAGATGACTATACTAATTCTTATCTAGATACAGATAAATATAGTTATTCTAAATTTCATCTAGATAAAGATAAAAATAAGTACATTTTTATCTAGATAAATATGAGATAATTTTATGTTTGATTTTGAAAATATTCAGGACACTACAGCATACAGATATTAGGTAAAAAATTCATAATTAAAAACATTTTGAAATAAATATCATTTTTTAAACTCATTTTAAACATTAATAAACATAAAATATTTTTTTTTGAAATAAACTTCATAAGAAGATGACATATCATTCTCTAACTTAATAATAAAAAAATCTTAGATTTGAAAAAAAAATAACAATACATTTCTGTCTTTTTTTTAACAAATTTCAAACATTTTGAAAATAAACATATAATATAGAGTTTTTTTTTTTTAAATAAATTTCATAAGAAGATTGTCATCTTGTCAATTATTATCTGTGTAATAGGTATATGATGTACAGAAAAATATAAAAATGAAAATATAGAAACATTTTAAATTTTCAAATTTTATTTTTATTCCATTTAAATAAATTATCTAGATTGGTACTCATAGATAACAAGATTTTTATCTAGATGAAGATAAAGATAACTGAGTATAAATTTATCTAGATAAGATAAAATATAAATAATTTTTATCTAGATAACTTATATATTTATCTAGATATTTCCCAACACTGGTTATGTCTATCAGCATAACTAACGGGTCTACGCTTTAAATTACTACTCACAGCTTGAATCATACTTAAAATATACAGTAATGTCTCATTGAAACTATAAAAAGAAGTAAACTAACTAACATAATGAGTACAATGCATTTTAAATATTGGTTTGATTTGTATTTAATTAATTTTGTCAATACTAACGTTATTTCTATGTACCAAATTAAAAGTCGAATGAAGATTGAATAATAAATTGGCAGAATGTACTTTTTAACCTTAATCGCTAATCAAAATTCTGAAGAACTACAAAATATTTTTCATTTAAAGAATCTTTCAAACCCATTTCGTCGAAAATTTGTACTTTCGAATCAAACTCATACAATCCCTTTGTGAATTCACAAATAACCTGAAACTAGGCCACGTCCAAATTTACGCAATAAATGTACATTATTATTACGTTTTAAAAAGTATCGTGTGTCAAGTTTTAATAATATTATAAATTATCAACATGCATTTTCATAGATATTAATGAGTATTGTAAGAAATTGTAAATGTATTTAAATTATTTAAAACCACAAATCTAAAAAAAATAAAAGTGTCTTTTAAAACGTATCTCTGCTTTTAAAAATTTTTTTTCAAAACTTCGAATATTAAATTGACAATGTTAATAATAATTGAACAATGTTTTTTTGATCCCCAAACTCAGTTCAATGATTATGTTTGGGTTTTTGCTATCTTGGGAACAAATATTTGTATTTCGGCACAAACTATTAGATTCATACAATGTTGCAATCTAAACATTTTAAAACAATTCTTAGCATTTTTAGTGCTTATGAACAAAATTATTGGTTAATCTCTGATTCATTTTATAGTTTCCAGTAGAAATTAGACAATATTCCTTCACGGTTTAAATTCTATTTTTCTCACATATGACCATTTCTCAAGTACACTTCCATCATATTAGATTGTAAACGGACGGTTTTATTACTAAAATTAATATTATAATTATTATTTTTTTTTTTGCTCTATATTGAGAATATGTATATAAATCGTTATTTTAACAGGAAAAGTGCATATTGTGCGAATCTCACAAATTGTCATATAATCGCAAACATATTTTCCGGAAAGCTGGGTGGTGCTGAGTAAAAGAAAATGTATAATAACATTAGATGCGGTGAGGAAATAATATTAAAAATGTTGATGTGTTGATATAACGTAAACAATTTTCAATGTCGATGGCTTATTAAATAATGTACAAGGTGGCAAGTAACCGTTTGTTATGCTTTGGCGCATAATCGGTTTGTGCAGTGTACGCTGATACGCGAGAGTTGAACTAGAATAAAAATAAATAATCACGATCAAACGAAATTAAAGGGCAGAGAAATAATTTAGTTTTGTGAGCCAATAAGATTGCGAGGCCAAGAAATATCAAGATCCTGGGTCGAGTTGTTAAAATACGAATTTTAAACAAGCAAATGTTTACTTCGCGTGGCCCAAACGACGCCACTGAATACGCAGTTCTTAATTTTTACGATCGTATAATACGATTTGTTATTACTGTGCACTGGATTTACCAAGTGCCTACCTATTTAAACGTCGTTATGAAATAAAAATAATTAAACGCTGAAAGGAGAACAAGAATTGCACTGTCAACTCAAATAATTTGCACTTAATTTAAAATCAATAAAACTACCTTATTCGTATAATATTCATCATAACCTTGTAGTATTATCATACGAGTATTGCTCATCAGCATTTAATACCAGAAAACGCGTATTTGTCGTGTTCTAAACGAGCATTTTAATCGCACGTTATTCATTTAATTTTACAATTATAAATATTACTATTATTAATAATACTATTACCATGGAAAAAATGTAAAAAAAAATTGTATATGCATATCAGTGACTTAAATATCAACTAGGTAGACATTTTTTATAATAAAAGAAAATTATAAAAAAATATTCGTAACATTTGAAAACATACGATATTATTACAGGATTAATTCAATTTTTATACATTGCACTATTATTTCAAGTACAAATCTATTTCGTCTGTAAGTAAACGAAATAAAATATAGCGTTTTATCGTCAGAACACCTAAGTATTTACGAGGAAAAGTTTATAACTCAAATACTAATAGAATATCACATGGCTGGGATATGTATACACACGCATTGTGTAATTAATACGGTTATAAATATCGAAATTTAAAAATACGTGCTGAATAATAATTACTATATGTCTCATATACGAGTATACAATCATATTCACAACATTAGTCACTTATTTATGCTAGCATATCGACCATTCCTTCTCATGTATTTTTTGTTATAGACGAATGCAAATCACGTCGGAAGTGGAGATTTTAAATTAACGACGTACCTACACGTACAATGATTGTTGATAATAATTAATTGAGATCAGTCCTCGTCCGTAATTAAATGTACTTATAGAACACCACAAGTATGTACATAATAAATTAAACCAATTTATCAATTCCATTGATCACTTCGCTGTCCTTTAATTAGAAAGTGTTTATTTAAGAATGAAGTGGCCAAGTGAACTAATCAAGTGCACTGTCACCTGTTCGAATCTTAGTCAGTGGCAGTTTTACTCCCTGGACAGGTGACAGCCCGAACAAAAAAGTTTATCACCCAACTACACGGCATAGAAATATACCAGGAGGTACCAAATAAAGATACTGGCCGTACTTAAATATGTATCTTATTTACAAAAATCCACATGATAAAACCAAAAAAAAAATAAATATTTTATATACACGCGTTCTAAAACTACTCATATTTTTTTTCTTTCAATAACTCTGCGTATCATCATATCTGTGTTAAAATAATTATAGTCAACTGAAATTTCTATTCTATATGTAGCCACACAAACTGAATATTTTTGTCGTAAAATGTTAGTAAAAAAAAATTAAAAACAATCATTATAACTATAAAACTAGTTTGGTATTACCTTGATTTTTGAATAATACCAACTTATAACATTCTAATAACATACATTTATATCAAATATGATTTATATATTTGGAAATTGTTAAGTACGATTGATTATTTAAAGCTTTATTCAATTAGGATGGCATGTAGTTAGCACAGAAAAAGGTCATGGACGGAATGTTAGCCTCCAACAATTCACTAAATCTTCAAGTTTATAATGTCAGTGTAAATAAACAATACATGCGGTAGTTCCTCATACCTGAGGTAGATTTGTTGAGTAAACGAAGGCGTGACTTGTCCATATAAATGGGGAAGGTGTCTATTAAGGTGACTATTAACATTAGGTTGACACTTAATTTTGAACTAAATAATTGATTTCACACCCCTTCATTTTGTTTATTATAGTAAGAAAGTAACTTGAATTAAATTCATTGAATACTCGTATCCACGAAACAGATCGACTGACAATACTACGGAGCCATTTGTTTAATTTTTAATGACATTGAACCGTTTAGATATCTTAGACTAAAACGTTTTACATGTACGAAATTTGATGTATAGTTACATCATGAAAGAGGGAATCTTATGGTTGATTATTTCGAAGATAGCGTGTTCGTAGTCATCCATATGGTTTATTTTTTTTTTATTGCTTAGGACATGAATTCTGATAATCCTGATTTGGTCACTGTTTTGTGGAAATCACCCGAAGGGACACCCTTTCTCGCATTATTGCAAAAGTCAAAACAAAGTTCTGCGACCATTAATCACGCATTATCGGTCGTAATCTCATTTATGTAGTAATAATATACAGTGGGGTATCCACGGATACAAGACGAAAAATAAATTGAAAATCAGTGATCTTCGAGTGATCACGATAATAGATTACACTGAAATCTCTATTCTAACCGCTACGGAAAAGTGCACCCGAACATCTCCAAACAGCGGACGTCACACAAACAATCTCCATCGCAGAACGTACATGTAAGTCGCTGTAGTCACAATGTCTACTCATTAACGGGCTGCAATTAAACAAGTTTGAAAAGCCCATTTACGAGCGTATTAAAGTGCAGATTTCTATTCGGTTTCTAAACGTATTTTAAACAATTTACAATGATTGCGTATAGAATTTAAAAACAAATTTGTAACTTGTATAATATTATTCTTATGCATAGGAAACTGCATTAATTAAATATCTTAATTAGTTTGAATCTACACTCATATTAAGATATTTTCAACATTGAATAGTATGCATAATTAATATGTTAAAACCTTAATACCGTAACTTTAGTAACTAACAAACGGACGGACTCAACGAGGACGCAAAGTGTTTTGAACTCATGTTTAGAAATCTTAAACCGACTGGTCCTAAATCAATAACTTACCTGCCATTACAACAATGTCCTTAAAATTTGCAATTAAAAACTGACGATAAAACGGAAGGCGCTTTTAATGAACGTAGATGAGATATAGTCATGTATAGAGCAGATGAGTTTTAGTAATTGCATATTTGTTTTGCACAATCACAAAAATAGCAGAGTACGAGACAAATACTATATGTTTCATGCTTCCATAAAGCTAGTCTAGAAATTGTATTTTGTATATAAATGCATATTTCGAGTAATTTTTTGTTTTTATGGCATATTGTTTCCTTTTAGATGCTTATTTTAAATAAATTATCATTTTATCAACATTTTTATGCCGATGTTTTTAATTCATCTAAAATACGATCACAGTATTGTTGAATGAAAAATAATTTTAAATTTTGATCATAAAATATGGTTTGAACATCACAAATTTTCTGTTAGGACGCATAAATTAGACATACAAAATTGCATTGCACTGACTTTTGTCAATCATTGTTCGTTAATAATTTAAGATTTTAGTTTTGCCATCTCCGTTTGTGAGTTTACTCGTAATTCGTGTCAGTACTGTTTTAATATCAAAATGCCGAAATATTAAGTTTATTAGCAGTTATTTATCGAAATTTAGTGTCGATGTGTTTTCACTTAGAGTGCACTTTAATTGTTGTGACGTTAAAATATGATGTGAAAAACGATTTAAGGTTGAACAAATTTAAGTAATTTTAATTTAATTTTATTGTTTTAAATTGCTTTAAAAATAATACAAATGCATATTTTTAGTGCATTTTACCGAGTTTTTAAATACATAAGTGCTTGAATATTTATTGATTTTTTGGAGCTACTGGTCTTTTGCCTTAACTACATTAATCCCCTCTACATAACTTATGCGCAACTAAATTAATATCGAGATTCGACATTTCGGGAGATTTCACCTCCTCCCGAGATGTTTTATACCCGTTCCGACGAACGAGAAAGGGGTGAAAATACGAGATTACGTGATCTGTAAACATTCGACCGAGGAACGCGTGTCTTCAGTAAGTAATTGATATACCTATACATATTTTACGCATTGAGCGGCCGTCGTACGCGCGGTACGAGTGTACTTACGGACATAGATGTTGGACAGCAGCGTGGCCGGCAGACAGAACACGAGCACCAGTATGTCGGCCACGGCCAGGTTGACGATGAAGTAGTTGGTGACGTTGCGCATGCGCGGCGACCGGCAGACGACGGACACGACCAGCAGGTTGCCGACGAGCCCGACCAGGAACACCATGGTGTACGCGAAACAGTAGACGGCTGTCATGGCCGGGCTGTGCCGGTACCACAGCTCACCGGGCCCGATGCCCCCGGAGCCGTCCACCCCGCCGCCACCGGTACCGTCGTCTTCGTCCGAGCCGTCCACGCGCGACGAGACCGTGCCCGTCTGTCCGCGGCCGCCGGACCCGTCGCCCCCGGCACCGTGGCCGGACACGGAAGCAGCCGCCACCGACTCGGTGGACGACACCGGAGCCAGCATGTCGAACAGCGAGTTGCCCAGCATGTCCATCAGTCCCGGTTCGATGACCATCCCGACCGCGGTCGTCGCCGTCGTACTTTTCCTTTTCCTTCCGCCTCTCCAACTTCTGCGAACCGCTCCGATAGTGAGTTCCGGCTGACCTGACACTGCCCGTCACCCACCAACCGTCATCTTGCTGCCTTCTTCTACTCCTCTTCGATCACCTGAAACACGTAAACGCGACTTTGACATTACCGTCGGGCACCCGTAAAACTTTCCGACGGGGATCGTCGACTGTATTTATCAACGTGGTGTCACCAACTGTAGCAATGTTATATTGTCCGGATATTGTGCTGGACAACCCTATAGCTGGAACATTGTCTGAACCGAAATATTTCACATAATCCCGTCTTGGAGAGTTATACGAGAACTGGCGTGTATGCGACGAACAAAAAGAAGAAAAAAAGTGTTGATAAATGTCTACCTCCGTTTATAAATTTTGCATAGAAATTTTTGTCAACGCAAATCGTTCTCTCTCCACGACAACAATTAATTGTCGACGTACACTGCCGGTGAAGTGACTAGAGGTTGGTGAAATGGGCGGTTGCAAAGACCGCAGCGGATTGAGGGGGTGCGTTTGATTTAAATTAACACGGGTATTTTTGTACAAGACAAACGCTAAAATAATTGTCTCCAAGGGCGCAACGGAGGGTTGTTACGGCACTGCATACCGCTGCTACGTGAAAACAATGCGCACATCGATCCTATGCATCCCTCGCGTCATTGCGCCACTGCAGGTATACGATGTGTTCTGTGAGTACGATTAAGCTTTTAGAAAGTTTCGAGAACCCCGAACCCGCAGCGTGACGATGCCACGTGACGGTTAACACGGTTTTAATTAACAAGTGCGCTATTGGTTGTTAACGGTTCAACCGCAGTTAATCATCGCCAAAGACTTATCGCGTGCGCGCCGTTATTTCACGCACCTCTCAACTTTCGACGATTTCGTCGCAGTCCGTACCACTTGAGAAACTTATCAATGCCGGATAAATCAAACGGCTGCAGCAACCGTCTCTTGCAGAACTGTTCTGCTTACCGTACGTTTAAAACACACATGATATAATGACCCAGTGGCAGGATTATACGTTTCTACGCCTCCCTCCCCTATCCCATTAAATATTTCCCTTCTACCAAAGATTAAGTGTTGATTATTTTTTCGGCTGATTTTAGTGTCGAACTATTTAGTGTTAACGAACTAAAAAACTCGCGTACACTACTGTTGTGGTGCAGTTAAACTCTAATCCAAGACAGAACATGATACCGCGTGTGTCGTAGACGCGAGAATATTTTCTTTTTGTAAAGAAAAAACGAGTGGTTGTTTTTAATTAAATAGGTCCATTGATATTTTTGAACCGACTCCCGCCGAGCCACCCGATGTTTGCGAACGAATACTGAAATAATAAAAACGTATGTGAAATTATACGAAAAGTGTTTCTATACGCGGTTTTGTAGTTACAACGGTCGTCAAACAAAACACTACTAATGAAACAGTAATGGAATGGTCTTTATTTCAAACTGCGTTTTACCTCTCTACACCTATCAGTCATGGGGAGGATTTCGGTTCGCTGCGGCGTCGAAGGGTATGTGAATCGCTTCATGCAAAAAGGATTTTTTAGTTCAAAACTTTAAACTTTCGATAAATTCAATGCAATTCTATGTAAATACAAAAATATGTGCACGTTTTAAATGAGTCCTAGTAATGTGACTGAATTTGACATGAACGATGCGTTCAGGAATAGTTAAATAAAACCTACAATGATCACATGTTCACCCAGTTGTGGACGACTTAAGCCCTTTTTGCATGAAGCTATTCACGTAAGGTTCGGACAACCGTGACAACAAAATAAATAAAAAAAAAAAAAAAAAAGAAGACCGTCCGAGAGCCCTGCGGTAAACGACATTTCGTCGGTCGTACACCAACGCGGTTTACTTACCGTCGCTGCTGCTGCACTCCGTTTACGGTAACGCGTACCTGTTGCCGGGATGAAAAACGCACCGGACGCGAGAACGGTGCTTGTGTAATTACCGCGTTGTGTCACGTGCACGCCAACACGAATCCCCAAAGGGTAGCGCACGACGCGTGTGACCGTGTGCACACGTGCGCGCACCGCACAAATGTTTACACGTTCGTTTCGATCGCGGTCGGCGCGGCAAAGGGGATGTTTCCGAGAGCAAACGTCCGTACGGCGTGGCGCGCGACGACCGTGTGACGGCGGCCCGTACGCGTTTCCTCGGCTTTGCGAAACGCGCCCGGGCGGCCCTGATGCCGTGCCGTAGGCCGTCGCCCCTCCATTCGCCCGTCCGCCGTCCCGTTCGGCCGTCGGCCGTATCCCTTTCGCCCAGCGCCTCGCGCGCTACGACATCGCAGAGACGCGTGTCCGTATACGTTCTGTCCATGTCGAGAGAAAAAAAAAAAACAAATAAAAAAATAAAAATAACTCTAACCCTGTGACGGCGTCATCATTACGCTACGTGCGTATCGGACTCCAGGCCGGGCCGCCCATTTCAAATTGTTCGAATCCCATGGACCCCGATTCGGCGAACATTTCAACCCTTTCGTGAGTCGTACCGTTTCGCGTCTTCGTCGTGCAAGATCTCACGCGATTTTTCGACAGTCATAATCGTTTCAAATTTTGCCCGATTTTAAAGAATAGCGTAAACTGTAGCTCAGCTGTTGGGAAAATCTCCCTACACATTTTTCTAATTGGTACAGAGATATTATGCCATCAACTTCTCCTCTACCGTGGTTCCACAAATCAAAACTGTCTCGCAAAAATATATTCTCCTTTTCCCTTCTGCGTTTTTGACACACTTTACTCCCCTCGCACTCGGCTATATGATTCCCCTCGCTGCACTCACCATTGTTGTCTCGAAATTTTTGATAACATGCATATATTTTTTAACTGCCCATATATTGCTTCCTCACGTAGAAACTTTCTTACTTTATTAAGTTCTTTAAATATTCCAGCTAACCCTCAATCTATTCTTTCCTGTGACTCTCACTCTGTTATTTTATGCGCTCTTAATTTATTTCTCCAAGCTGGTTTCAAAATTTAAATAACTAATCTTTGTTGTTAGATACTTCTACTATATTGTTATCATATTGCTATGATTCCATTATATTATTATTATTTTTTTTTTATTGTAAAATGTATGGTAATATTTAGTCTTAATTGCTTATATTTTAGTTTATGTAGTGTGGTACTTTTAATACTGAGATATTTTGGTTCTTCTAGTCTGCATATATATGTATTTTATATAAATTTGTATGTTAACTGCTATAAGTCGTCAATAATTGTCGAAACTAATGGTTAAACTAAGTTTACTTTTTTTTAAAAAAAGCATCTCAAACGTCGCTTTCAAATCACACGCAACAATATTTATTATTCGGTTTGTTTTAATTTTTTTTTTTATTATTTTTATTTTATCTCCCAAGAAACTCTAAGAATTTTAAACTAATTTTCTAAAAACAAGTGTAGTGCTTGGGTACGATCACTGATGTAATTCTGTTACGACTCATGATCGTTTTATAAGTATATTTTCTTTTTTCGTTTTAACAAGTCGCATATTGTTTTTAGTTATTTACGGACATATTATGTTGAATTTGACGCGAATCCCTGATAAAAATCCTAGAAAAAAAAGGCTGAACCTATAAAAAAAAAGTTTAATCGACAAAAAAAAAAAAAAGAGCATCGGTACAAAGAATATTGTAACTCGATTCGCACGTGTACACAACGCTCGACCGATTTAAGATTCGATACCTAATCGAACAACAACGCTCTTGAATAACAAATGAAAAATAATATGTTTCGTAGAATCTATCGTGATTTTTCATTTTATATTTATTTTTTCACTTTTTCTCGACACGAGAAAGTTGCGAAATATTTGCTGATTCGCTAACGGTTAAATCTTTAACACATCACTACATACTGTAAGGTATACCTGTGTGTCGTAATATAATATAAAATACAAAATATATATATATATATATATATTTATATACGGATAAATACGTGCATGTACCGTATTACTATACACCCGACACTTTCGTGTTAAACGATTCGCCACCGCGCGTCATATTGTGATTTAATATAATATTGCGCTATACATACGATATGAGCGCTATATACATACAACACGGTTTTCGCGATGTTTCGGTTGTGTACTCGCGATTCGCGTGCAATGCGCGATAATAATGTATCGTGTTTTGTCGGTAAATACAATACGTTCAAACGAGTAGTAGCTGTTGATGCGTGGTCCGAATATCGAATGCGATAACCGGAAACGTATATTATATTTATACATGAATATGTATTAAACATATTACCATTAATCGAACGATGAAACACATTTCTATTGCAATAATTTGCAATCATGATTGTGTGAACGCATCCGTCGACTGATCGATCTTTAGATGTAGATAGTTTTAAAAATCAATTATAACATTATAATCTTTTAAATCTGATGGTTTTATATATATATATAAACCCGAACTGACTTACCCAACTTCGCTCGTATTAGTTTTTGAATATTTTCAATCATTATTTTCATTATTTTAAAGTACAAAAATGTATAGTTCTAATTTAACTAATCGGTACACAATATTTGAAGCTAACCTTTATTTTAGTAGTATAAATAGTATAGATTCGATGTTCTCCTTGCATCATATACTACTCAAGTAACAAACATGGATTTCATTGGATTTCAAGGCGCAAATGGATATTTTTTGTTTTTGAGACTTCTATATGGTGATATTGAAATCCAAACAAATAGGAAATAAAAGTCTTGTAAATTGTATTGGAGTATCGATGGAATACGTGGCAATAAGAGTATTTTTCCATTATACATTCCAGTGAAAATGGTTGCTTCAAGAACACTTTCAGTAATGTATTTGATGATAATATGTAATAATATTATTTAATAATATGTAAAATAATGTAGAACATCGTCAAAAAAATAAATGTTCGTCCAAAAAGGCTGAAAACATCAGGTTTTTTGAAAAAATTTAATTAATGTCGTTTTTGGTGGCTCAAATATTTTTTGGAGAACATTTGCTTCAGTTGCATATACACGACCATTTTCAAGATGTACTTCATGCAGGGGCGTACCCAAGAGGGGGGGGGGGTTCGGTTCCGGACCCCTCCCATTGAAATTTCTACATTTACACAATTGTTTAATAGTAAATAGTATAATAATAGTAGGTTTACAGTATATTTTAATTTCCCATTATCTTTAATATACAAAGCTTATAGATTATATTATTATATAATATTATAATGTATAAACCGTATTTAATTTATACCAACGACCAGGTACGACTAATTGTCTTATTCTGTGCTGATAACGCGGACTAATTAGATTAATAATTATGACACGAAGTGTTGTCACAGAATTATTGTAATTGTAGAATTTAATTTTCACAACAATAATTTTTATAATAATCCTAACATACGAGACTGTAGTTAAAAATTTTTAGTGTATTTTTGAAGCGAATTTTGATGTATTTTATACAATTTGTAGAACATTTGTAGAATTACAAACAGCTGTAATTAGTTCATTAGAAGTAATGAGTGGTTGGGTTGATAGAGAGACTTCCACAAAAGCATCACAATTGCTTCTGTCGCTTTGTGATATAACATTCAATGTCAGTTTAATGGTTATTGATGAAAATTTTAAGCATATATATGTGTTATGTAAATCATTACAAAGATAAAATATTGACTTACTTAAGCAATTAATCTGGATTAGGATTTAACTAATGAGATACAAAATGCAGTCTTTTCAGTTATATTTAAGAACTTAGAAGAAAAATCTAAATGTCTTAATATACAAATTTGAATTCCAAGGATCTGTAAGCATCAAATCAATCGCTGTAACATTATTAGTAAATCTCCAGAAGAATACTTCAAAATATCAATATTTATACCATTTTTGGATTACTTTATTGATCAAATAAATAGTCGTTTTATTGAACAAAAATTGGTTTTAAAAGGTTTTAAAATGTTATTTAATGAATTCGACAATTATAACAATGATATCTTACAATTGATAGATTTTTATAAAGATTTGTGTAATTTAAGTGAACCTGATATTGTAATAGCAGAAATTAAGACGTGGAAAATTGTCTTAAAATGAACTGAAGTAGATCAAAAGCCAAAAACTGTAATACAATTTCTACAATTTTGTGATGAAGACTTGCTCCCAAATATATACAAGTTATTAAAACTATTATGTACCTATATTACCGGTCACGACATGTACTTCTGAGAGAAGTTTTTCTTCATTAAGAAATATTAAAACATATCTCAGAAATACTGTATCGGAAGACAGACTAAATGGAATTGCGATGCTTAATATTCATCGAAATTAAATCTTAACACCAGATGATATAACTGAGGAACTTGTAAAAAGAAACAGGAGATTAAAATTTTAAATTAATTATCAGTTAAATAATGTAATTTTTATACCATTTTATTACCAAATAAAAATTGATTTAAAGTTATAGTACCTATACCATTTGTAGTAAATCTTTCTGTATATGTGTGAGTGTGTGTATAAATATTGTAGCTATTATTATAGTTATTAACGGTAATTTGTTGGTAATGAATTAAATTATATTTATAATTAGAGAACAGATAAAATAAAAATTTTGAACGCCCCCCCATAAAAAATTTCTGGCTACGCCTCTGACTTCATGATTATGTAGTGTTCATCCTTTACCCTTGTTTTTGATATTACTTGTCGCAGACGATCATCACGCTGTTCTGGAGATCTCTTGTTCTGATTTTTATTGATTTTTTTTTTTACCGTGATTTGATCGGCCGATCGAAGTTCTCTTTCAACACATTTGCATCGTGATTCCCCAGTACTCTCATTACAAAGGTTACATTTTTTAAAGTTACATCCTAATGATTGTCATTCTTCAACAACCCTCTTGCTTCCATGATTCTCAAAATGACGAAAGTTTCTGATTATTGAGTATTTGGGGATCTTTGAAAGATAGTGGTCCACACACATCTTGTAAAAACATTTAAAAAAAAAAAAAAAAACATTTCATATTACTAACATAGATCGTAAAAATTCTATATAAGGTATCTCCAAATTTGACATCAGGTCAGATCTAAACAAGAACTTCTTGAATTCGATATTTCTTTAATCATCCTGTTGTGTTCTAAATGTGACAACTCGGTATCTTGACATACGAACATTTCTTGCAAATTAATTTCTTATACAGAGATCAAAAAGAACAGTGAGTGTCATTTTTGGAGGAAAAGATAGTCGTTCTTGGAAATTATTTTCAGTAAAAATGACGTTGACATTATTTTCGGTTTTTTTGGTTGTTATAGTATCAGCCAAACAACTGCCTGCTTAGGTTTTATCAGGCTTCTATTTTTTCACATCAAAAGTTGGCTCACTCAAGGTTTAATCTATTTCCACACCAAATTTTATCAAAATTGGTAGATAAGTAGATTAGTAGATACTTATTACACCTATTTTTATAATAAACTAGCTGAACTCCCGTGTACTTTGTCGCCCGTTAAAAATCCTACATCTTATATGTCTTAAACTGTATGTTAAATTCGTTTATAATTTATTTCGCACTATATAATATGAAATTTCCATTGTAAATATCAAAATGTCTACTTGAGCACCTCTCAGGGTTACGATCACTTTTTAACTTAGCCTATCTTCTGCCAGTAGGCTGGTCTAATATATATCTGTACCAAATTATATATAATACTATGTTGTTGATTTCGATTCTATCGATTCTGTTCAACTTCATTCCACGCTTCACGTTGCTCGACAGTTTGACTTGCTCTTTTATATTTTTGGTTCGGAGAACTGCGAGTTCTGCGACTTAAGTTCATACGTTTAATTGCTAGCATTTTTAAAAATAACCATACCAAAACTCTTTAAATAATGATTAACACTTTTCAATAAACTTACTGTACTGTATAATTTTGACGATTGCATCTGTTTTATACGATACACTGTAATTACGTAATTCCGTAATCAAGGAATGCATATATAATATATATATATATTTATACAAGTCGATAAAACAAAAAAATAATCAGGTTGCAAATAGCTATATAGGTATACAATTTACGTGGTTGTATTAGTTTTTAATATTCCGTGCAACTTTCTTACATAAGAACCTTTTCCTGATAATAATGAACAATTAAGAAAACATTTGAGCTAAATCTGCCCCGCCATTCTCAATTAATGAATTGTTATACATTTTTGGCTCCATTTTTATATATATAGATTATACAAAAATATGCACTATTATCAATCTAAATTATTTTTTCAGGGAAGTAATACTTACTTAAATTTAACATAATAAAATATTTTTGAGACAAAACCAAGCCAATCACCAAGTATTACTATTTTTTTTTTCTTTACAAATACATACACTCTTTAATGAAATAGTTAAATATATTATATGCATAATTAAATAATTCTTAAAACAGCTCTACATCACAGATGTATAAATAGTATTTTAAAATATAATAATTGTGCTAAATAAATCTAAACCTATAAATTATGTAGTTATATTTGTTATAGCGTATAATATTATGTTTCATTCTATCAGATCACTATAACATCATGTAAAAATTACATTTTAGTGAAATATGAATTCTTTATAGTATATTATTCGCCGTGAATTCTATGTATACTGATACGTACATTTCTTTGTTTTATATTTATACTATCAACCAATGGGTTTGTATTTTAGATTCTAAGTGAAACGAGGAATGTATTGGTTTTATAATGATGTATTTTCTATATTTATTTATTTTTTTATCTATCTACATGAATTCAAGTAGAACAATTGCTCATTATTTCTTTAATCGATTTTAAATTATGTTGACTGTAGATGTATTCAGGAATCATTTGTTTGGAGTATTTAATAGTTTTCCAAATAATCAAAAAAATCTAATGAAAGTTTACAAAAAAATCAACTATGTATATGGCATACCGATGCATAGCAATAAATATAAATCAGACAGTGATATCTCAAGAACATTTGTTTAAAAGAGTAAGTAACGTTAATCATAATATAGTACCTGTATTGTAACCACGTTCGAACGAATTGTGTATGTGTACTGTACACTACAGAATAAAGAACAAAAATACATGTTTGTACGATTAAAAAAAAATATATATATATACATATATTTATATTAGGTGACTTTAATATCAATGTTAAGATTAAAAATTATATGACAATACAACACTCATGATATATACATTTATTTGACATTTAAAACTTTAATTATATCTTTAACAAAATAATATATTAAATAAAATCTAAAAATTACTATTTTAATAATAAAAATAATAATAATAATAGTAATAATGATAATAGTAATTTTAATTATAGTAATAATAATAATAATAATCATAATAATAATCATAATAATAATAATTATAATAATAATAATACTTATTATAGTTTATATTAAATAATTATAAAAGTCTTTGTATTTATGCAATGATACAAATAAAATTAATTCTCTATGTATAGTAATTTATTACTCGTATATTGTTTGGAGTGATATGAATTTTTTTATTCTAATAATCGATACCTTTGTCATTATACTAACATTTGGTGATATTGAATTATATAAAATAAAAAGCTAAATATTTTACTTTTTAGAAAATCAAGTTTAAATCTCTATTATAAAAACCTTAAATATGTATTTAAATGCATAAAAAAAGACTTTCCTATCGTGAACAAGTTTCAGATATCGACATGAAAGCTAGAGAATTGCCTATTTAAAACGCCGTAAGAATTTCAATACGTGTACAAATCAAAAAAGAACAACATTTTTGTTTGATTCTTCTTTCAAATCTTGATAAATTAGTATTTTGTAACTTGCCTTAAACTTGAAGCCAACTAAAATTTTTGTTAGTTTTATGTTCCATATTTATGCAATGAAATTAATAAATCACATCCACTATAAATGCATTAATGTTTATTTTACAATTACAATATGTTATTTTTAGTTTTCTACTTTTCACAAACAAAATATTATATATTAAATACATATTTATAGGGTTAATTCAAAAATACTCATCATCTACTAAATGCAAGCTGTATTGAAAATCGAAACAAATATTATACCTGTAGTTTATGAATTTAATAAGTATGATTTTGGACAAAGAGACCAAGAAGTTAAAGGAATGAGGAGACAACTGACAATAGATGGTGATGTGATAGGTGAAGATGAGAGCTTTAAATATTTAGGATCTTTTGTTCAAAAGGACGGGGAATTTGACATGGATGTAAAACATAGGATAAAGTGCGGGTGGATGAAATGGAGAGAAGCATCGGGCGTGTTATGCGATAAGAGAATTCCAATTAGGCTGAAAGGTAAATTTTATAAAAGTGTAGTGAGAGCAACTATGCTGTATGGTTCAGAGTGTTGGGCGGTTAACAGGAGAATAGAACAAAGTATGAGTGTCGCGGAAATGAGAATGCTTAGATGGTTGAGTGGAGTGACAAGAGAAGATAGAATAAGGAATGAATACGTGAGAGGTAGTGTTGGTGTAGCGCCAATTGTGGACAAGATGAGAGAAAATAGGCCGAGATGGTTTGGGCATGTGATGAGGCGAGAGGAAACGAATGCAGTAAGAGTGGTTATGAAGATGGACGTTGAAGGGAAAAGAGGAAGAGGAAGACCAAAAAAGATATGGTTGGAGACTTTGGAGAATGACATGAGGGCTGTCGGTGTGTGCAGAGGAGATGTGATTGACCGAGTAAAGTAAAGGTGTAGGACAAGGGTGGCCGACCCCAAATAGTTGGGAGGAAGGCGAAGCAAAAGAAGAAGAAGAAGAAGAAGAAGAAGTTTATGAATTTAATGAACGGTTATAGGTGAAAAGTATTGTAAAAATTAAATACTTAAATATTTCTGTTATATCTGTTATTTTTAAAAAATGTTAACATATATAATAAGAATAGGTATAAATTAATCAATTATTCAGGTTTCTATATAAATACTTTGAATATTAATAAGATAATAAATTAAATCGATGAAAATTTGTAATTAAGTTGATTGAAAAGTACAAACTTTATATTTTTAACTTTTTAAATTTTTATTAATATTAGTTCAGTAAAAAAAATATGAACAAAAGAAAAATATAAAAAAATTATTTCCTGATGAAAGCAATTAAATATGACTCAGTATTCTTATGCTTTTATTATTTATATTTAAATTTCTTCTGATAGAAGTGATCATTTTATGTGTTATATTTTGTAATACATTACAGTTCAACCGTATGATTAAATGTCTACAAATATCGTCAAGTTCAATTTTATATACAAACACTTTAAATTGGAAAACAGTTCGAATTCTATATATTAAACTAAATTTGGTTCGAAATCGTTTTTAAATACGATTATTTATCATTGTATTCAAATGAAAAGTTATACTATCAAATTATAACCCATCTTTGTGACTCGTCCGAATCAGTGACCTACTCAATATGCGGAGAATGTTTGCTATTTAATTTGATATTGATGGGATTTTATTTTCCGTATTTTTATTATTTTTTTCCATTTCAATAGAGATATTTATAAAAAAAAATAGGAACTAAGAATATATTGTATATGAACAGTATACTGTTATATAGCAAATGTTTATAGTTCCTTTAAATTTATCATACTAATCAAATTATAATTTTGTTTAATTTATCCTATATTTATTTCAAAGTTCTTATTACAACCATACATTCACATACCTAAGCTAATATATAATTCATATTTAAAATATAGTGTATAAATATTTAAAATCCGTTTATATTCTTTTAGAAGTGTTTCTAAAAAAAATTAATTTTTAAATAGTATTGTGAGAGAGTAACCAAAAAATCTACTTAATACAAAAATTAAAATAATTCTTGGAACTCATACGAATTCGATATTACTTAAATGAATAGATGAGAAAAATATTGCCTGTATCAGGGTATTCGTAGGCTCAATATCAAAAGTGGACAGAATAAAGAATCTATGTACTTGCCATATGTCTCGCTTTGTAAATCTCGACACAAGACAATTTTTTACTATTGTTATAAATTTAAAAGCAATAATAAATCATCACATTCGGAAACGGTTTTGAACGAAACTCAGTCTACTATAGTGTTCGTCATCATTTTTCAAATCCAGAGTATTCATAAAAATATATTGCCAGTAAATATTTTTGAAATTCATAAACATGATACGATTATTTGTGTACTAAAATTTCAAGTTAAATACCTGAAACTTTAAATTTTATCAATAAGAATAAAAATTAAACATATAATAAAACTTTGACATAAATTGTTTCATATAAAAGTTTTATCGTAGCAAATACTAACTTTATAAATAGCAGATTTATAGATAGTTTTTTTTTTTTTTAACTAGGTCAAATATTGTAAGCATTAAAACATTTTATCAAACTCATAAACTTTCAAATCATATCCAATATTCAGATGAGTATCAGATTATAATACCTATTGATTAGTCTAATGATTAAAATGAAACAGTAAGAATTTAAAATTTAGTCGAAAATAATATTTATTTTTTCATATATAATACTCGAAATGATACAAATTATGGTTAAAACTACACCGAAAGATGTGACTTATGTGACAAATGAGAACCTCTTCAGATTTTAATAACTTATATACATGTATAATAATAATTGTATGTCTGTTATAATTTAGTAATGTCTATTTTCACATTGTAATTTGAGCAACAACCCGAAATGTAAGTAAATAAAATATAAGTCATGTTGAAATTTAATTCTAAGTTATTGGGTTATATTAGATACTCTTAAAATGTCTGTAAAATTGAATAAATCACTCATTCGAAAAATAAGGTATACATATAATTCGAACAGATAGAGGTATACATTTATTTTTTAAAGTCGTATTTCAATCTTTAAGCACGAAAACAAGAAAAATGGAAATTTAAAAACAAAATAATGTAATATTGTAAGCCAATATTTTTCCGACTTTTCTCAAAACTAAATATTGAATATAATTACAAAAAAAATTCAATACAAGTATTGCATCTTTGATAAATTATTATTTGCATAGTTATTTACTTTTCAGCCAACGCAACCGAATATTCAGTCACAACTCCAAATAGCTATTTGCCATCCGTGAAACTGATCGTAATAGTAGGTGCTTATCGCTACAATGTGTTTTGGTTTTTTTTTTCGCACTCATATCGTTTCCGTGAACGACATAATGGAACTCAATATGTTATAACTGCAATAATCGAATGCAAAATTCACACATCCGTTAAAACAATATCGTAAAATAATATGTAGACCACGGGCCAAGTCGACTATGCCGCGACGTTATGTTTCAAATTATTTGAGATAATAAACCAAATTCTTAAAGATAATTATTTTAACTATACTTATTTTTGGACACCGTATCGGTGTAAGATGTAAAATGTAAAACGTAAAAGCTACGTGCGTTGCCGAGTCAGTGGAACAAAACGCTTATCAGACACACGTATACGAGGACTGGAATTTATTCGCACATTTCAACGTTTGTACTGTTCGGTATCCATAAATCGACGAATAAAATTAAATACAGCGACGGAGACTTGAACCCGAGCGAAGTATCAAAATCGGAACCCCCCTATTGTTCGTACGACAATAAAACCATTGTTATCGTACCGTGAAGTGTCATTAATGTTTCATACGCGCTTAACGAAAACTCTGAAAATCGATAAGCTAGGTGTACACCTACGGCGGCGCGGCGCCCCGAGAGCATTCGTCAATTTAAAGAGCAACGTTTTCCGGTTATTCGTCCACCTAAGGTGGGAAATCGACGGCGAGGCATAGCGGCTGTGATCTGAACATGTCCGAAAAAAAAAAAATGAGTCGCCTCAGCTTCCGACTACTGGTTCTTTCGGTCTCCCTTACTTCTCGCGAGTCCCGTGATCCACACGACGAACATCGTCATTGTTAACATCGCTTTGTTCGTTATTTATCGTTTCTATGCGTAAGCTGTATGGTGCCTACAGTCCAAGCCAAGTGCACACGAATATCCTCTCGTCGTCCGTACATCGCCTACAATAGCAGTCGGCATAGCGGTAAAAAAAAAAAAAAAAAACGTATCGAATCGATTTCCAAAAGTTTAACGGTCTCGTTCCGAAGAATCGGTGGTGACCCTTTATCGGGCGCGCACACGCAGGCACGTAGGTGGATTTTCTTCCTTCGAACACGCGACGATTATGGCGACGACAATAAAAGTAATCTATTATATAACTATGAAGTTGTACGACGACAGTGCAACAAACAATAATGGAAATGATAACAACGGAAGATCGAGGACGAAGTTGGTGGCGCGGGAGAGGGAGAAATAATTATCGCGTGTAGTCATCGTAGTAGTAGTAGTAGTAGTAGTTGTAGTGGCATTCGTAGTATTCGATGCCGCCGCGACCGCCGCCAGCGATGACCGGGTGACCCAGTCTGCCCAGGTAAAAACGATCGAAAACAGGCCTACGGCGGCGGCTACGAGTGTGACGAGCTCCGGGACGGTAAGGAGCGCGGGACGAGGCAGCGTCGAGGGGAAGTGTGCGAGCGGCGTTGGCGGGAGGAGGAGAGTGGAGAGGAGACGGCCGCCGATCGATTTGCTTACTATAATATATATTATTATTATTATTTTTATTTTTATTATTATTATTATTATTATACACTACGTGTACTACGCCGCTGTCTGGTGTTGGCTGGCGGCGGCGGCTGCGGGATACGGTATTTACGCGCGCGATCGGGCGACGGACGGAGACGACGACGACGGCCGACGGGTGTTGCGGGTCGGCGGCGGAGTGTTTGATCGGCGGAACGGTGTGGCGGAGAGGGATCAGCTGACGGCGGCGAGGAGAACGTTTTCAGGTGCCGCCGCCGCCGCCGCAGCCGTTACAAATGCGCCCAGACGATACGACACCGCGCGGCCGCTTACGCTTCCGCAGCCACCTGCTGACCTACTGCACGCGAAAAGCTCACGTACGCGCCGGCGTGCACCACGTTACGGCGGCCGTACGTGTAACGCCCACGCTCGCAACCGCTTCTGCCGCTACTACGGACGACCGCCCGCCCGCCCCGTTGTAGTATTCGCGTAAATTCCCGGGCAATCGCGCACACGCCGCCGTATTTCATATTCGTCACGAATTCCGGTCGGGGCCGAGGTGCGCGCGTCGTTCATTCCCCACCCCCTCCCTCTCCTCTGACCCTCGCCCATGTTACGTACGGTACCGGCGTCGTGGACGGTGTCGCGGTCAGTGACCGAGGACAGGCGATTTTTTTTCTTAAGTTCGTCGTACGAGACCGCCCGAGATCCGTGTCCGCAACACTTTCATCTTGTTTACCGAAAGCTTAAATTCCGCGTGTAAAAAATATCACTGCTCGTGTTGTGTTATTCGTACGACAAAATGAAAAATTAATAAACAATAATGAAAAAAAAATAATTACATTCGGGTTCCGCTTGGCGATAAAGTACGTTTCCTAACAGCGCTTAAGTATTGTAATTTTGCACCACGCGGGCTACAGTACTTTTCACGCGATAATCGTAACACGCATTTGAACAGCGCTCGTCGCTGAAAATAACGCTGCACATGAATTGCGTCCCAGAGATACGAGTATTTAACGAGTACACGAATCGCGTCCCAACGTAAAAACATTATTTTCCTTCCCATTTCATACAGACTAACTATGGGTAGGTAAGAAATATTGATTTTTATCGTTGTTATGCGATCGGAAGTAAGTAATATGAAAATGTGTAGGTTTAAACTATAGCAAATTAATATAATAATTAAAATAAACAATAATTAAAAAAGTTATAAATATATAATTAAAAGTTAAAAAAAAAAACCGGATGGGCCTCGCTCTGCTGTACACTTGGGGGTGGAGTGCGATTCTTCATAGGATAGGTCATTATAATGGATTTGTTAAATTTGAATTCAATGATAGGTATCATTGTATACGAAAAACGATTCTGAACGGAGATGATATGTTAGTCTAGAATATAATACAATGTTATTTATAAATATTATATAAGTATATTTTATTTTTAAACGAAAAATTTAGAAAAACCGAAAATTTAAATTGTCTATAAATAAGTCAAAATATGTCAAAATACTTTGAAATTTTAACCATGTATAGAAAACATCAATATAAAGATTTAATGATAATTTCAAGTTGTTGCGGTTTTCGTTTTTGAGTTAGGGCATTTTAAAAAAACCGATATCATTTGTCAGTCTAGAATATTATACATTATATTATATTTTACATGTAATTTTATGTCAATATTCGCTGTTCAAACGCTTATAAAAAAAAATTGTGCCTATGGATTTTAATAATTTTTGAATGACAATAAGAACTACTTCTTTGGAATCTTTTATTAAATTTTCAAGTATTTTTTACAAGCCAAATTTTTTTTATCACCGATTATAAAAATAAAATGTAAAAAAATCGAATATTTCAAATTCCTATAAGTGGCTTAAAAATCAATATAATATTTTGAAAAAAATATTACATAAAAGAAATGCCAATCTTAACAGCTGGTAGAAATTTCAAAAATCTGCGACTTATAATTTTTGAATTATAACAAATATTAAAAATCATTCGAGAATAAATCGTTATTTTATGCAATTTCGTAAATATTTAAATTTCAAACAGTCATAAAATTTTTTCCTCTAATTCCGGTAGAAATTTTTTTAAAGATTTTTGAAGAGTAGCTTATAGATAACCTAGTGTTAAAATTTTGAACCTTAAGTATGAACAGAAAAAATTTTATGAATTTTTATCTACAAAATAACTTGCAAATTATCGTGATTTTTACATATTTCGTATAAATTGGAACTTTGAGCACTTATAAATAAAAATTGTGACTTACGATTTTAGATTTTTTTTTATCAGTTAAGGAACAACTTATAAGAAACCTTGTATTAAATTTTCAAGATTTTCTGGGCAGCCAAAAAAATGTTATCGTTATTTAAAAAAAAAATACTTAAAAAAATTGAAAATTTCAATTGTCTATAAATAGCTCAATAAAAGTCAAAATACTTTGAAAATTCAATGGTGTATAGAAAACGCTAATCTTAACATTTGGTGAAAATTTCAAGTATTTACATTGATTAGTTTTT
>JASXSY010000934.1:0-190978 GCA_034509805.1 Sipha maydis | reverse complement strand
GTGCTGATTATGTTATATGGGATTATTGGAATTTCTTATAATTTAGAATACGTAATATTATTTAAATGAAATCGCTTACATTTAAATAAATTATTTTCGACTTAACTGTATATAACAAACTGGAAAGCTAAATAACTAATTATAATTTAACCGCACGAATACAAAATATATATTATTATGTAAACACATAAAGGAAACTATGAACATAGTAGTATTTACAGAATGATGTTGAAAATTCGATCGCAAAGCAAAAAATTCGTACGAGAAAGAATAAGATCAAAGAACCCCCTAAAAATGCACGAGGACACGGTAAACCGGATATAAATTAACCGTAAAAGATTTCTATATAAGTAAATCATAACGCTCATAAAGCGTAATATTTACAATGGATGATAGAAAACCATGAACGTCGTGGTAATGACATTATAATAAAAAGTTATATGAAAAATATATTTTTATCACGAAAAAATAAAATTGTTCTCTTAGTTCACAACGACGAATTATTATTGATAATAATATTATTACCGATTTTTCTCATTTATAAAATTGTGCTTGGGTTTTAACAAACGAAGTATTAAATCGTATGGATAAATAAAAACTACGTACAGTTTTCACAAAACGTAATTAGAATCTTACTCATAATTTTATGATGAAACCAAATATATACGCATTTTAACAAACGTGTAAGAACACATTTCAATTGAATAATTAAGTGCATTATTTTTAAAATCTTTTTTTGAGTTATCAGGCCTTAGATAATATTTTGTGATATCAAAGAGCCACCCCTGAAATCGAATGGTTTCTTTCGTCCAGATTATTCAACAATAACGTAAGTACGTGTGTTTAATTTTTATATCCCGTCTCGTTTGAGGTTTAATTACTTCGTCGGTAAGAGTATAGAATTCATATTATATGTATATCCCAACTACGATATAATGCATTATGGTATTATTCTTTTGTGTTTCGTGTTTATAATATAATGTTATATATTTTAGTGCACCACAAAAACTGCTTTTCTAAATCATCAATTTTATTGCTGCCCGATAACATGCGTTGTGTACAATTCAACCGCTTTTTTTTACTATCACAATAATAATATATTAATCACTAGACATGGTCTATATATTATAAGACTTCGCGGTCGTAAACGTTTTTTCCGCTTAAATGCGGGCCACTGATATTACATTATTTTGTGCACAAATAGGGGACAACTATTTCAATAGTAAAAAAACTATATATTTTTTTAAGCAACTATTTCAAAAGCGAACATGTACCCGACTTACTGGCATAACTATAAGATTAATTTTATGAGTGGTCAGCATATTGTTGCGGTGTCTAAAATATAAATTATGCTATGATATATGTACAATAAATATATATATAATATATATAATATATAATATAAATATAAATATATATATATATATATAATATACAATTTACAATATATATGTATAAACATATATACTAAGATGGCAGTCATACATTTTGCAGGATTGATCTCGCTTTTTAATCGATGTCCTTACAGTTTATTTTTTTCAGAGCATATAAAAATTGTTATTTTACTTTTGTTAACATAATATCGATTATCTATCATGAAAGAACAAATACAACCATTTTTATGTTAAAATGTATATAATGTATATATGTTGGAATAAAAAAATATTTCCAGAACTACATTAAAATAAGGATATAGTTATAAACTAATAAATTATTAAATTAATTAAACGTAAAAAAAACTAAGATCGATTTCATAAATTATTTAAATACTTCATTTATTATCAACAAACAAAAAAAAATATGTAGCACCTAATATTTTGAAATTATTCATTATGAAATCAGTCTAAAATTGAATTATTAAGATCGAGATAGTCTTTCGAGTAAAATATTTGATATTTAATATTTTTTCAAAATGATAATCTTCTTCTTTAAATAATTTATAATTCTTCTTTAAATTGATATAACGTATACATATAAGTTCGTAAATAATTTAACACATAATTTAATCAATATAAATTTTATAGGTACATTCTAATGAGAGTTCAAGTATGTATTAATCATAAATAAACTAGTATCGTATAGGCATAGCTAATTAATTAGTCTAACTTAACCACAGGAAAAGCTAATTTGGTGGTAAATATATCCAGCTGCTTATTATATATTTAAGTAAAAAAAAAAATAAATGATTTTCTCACTACTCTCGACATTTATATTATAATGATATTATTTTTTAAATTAAAATGTAAAAAAAACTTCTTTTCTATTTTTATCAAGAAATTTAACAAGAGAAAGCATTTAAATAGTAGAAATAACGTTAGTAAATACTTATGACTGTTAGTATAATCTAAATAAACTATAATATTATAAACAAATTTAAGTTTGTAAATATTACCGGAAAAACATAAGTTATACTTAAATATTTACAATCTAGGATAACAAAACTTTATTAATACATTTCTAATTAATTTACATTTAAAATGTTTTATATTACTAGAAAACGAGAGTAATTTTAAAATACAATTTACGCGTTACGGAATATGAAGATAATATTATGTTCTATTGCTTTTAAATACAAAACAATATAAATAAATAATATAATAGAATTTGATTACTTTACTCATAGTTTATGGGAAATATAATATTCGGGATAATCCTTTCTACCCTCTTCCTCCTCAAATAAGCTTTCATCAGAACTTATAATTGTAATAAATTTAACTCTATCGGATCTACACGAAAATCAACCATAATTTGTATAGATAAAATGTACCACGTATCCGATTACAATATATCATAATGAACACAATGTTGTACCACAAATAATTAATTAACATAGTTAAACTCTCAGCTATAATATTTTATTATATACCGTTAATTACGAAAAGACAAACACATAAAGGAGTGACAAATCAAAACGATGCTCGGTCCTTTCTTAACAGTTTGAAATCTATAAGTGCACGCTCAACCTTAACCCAAAAATAATAGTGCCAATGCTGAATAAACAATTTTTGTGTTAGTTACCATGTCAGGTCGAATGGTTTTTATTTATTTATTATTTTGAGTAAAATTTGGCAAAAATAACTATTTGCTTTCCGTTTTCAAGTCAACTCTGTAAAACAAGATAGTAATTTTTTGAATACAATACGTTATACGATACATAATTACAGTAATCCATTAGTATCATTTAGTCACTGCTATATACTTCTAAAAACCGCTTTTCATGTTATTATAAATTATCGGATTTTATTTTTGTTAATATTAATTTAAACTTAAATTAAAAAGTATAAAAATATGTTACATTACTAAAAATTGTTTTTGAACATATTATGCTATTACTTGATTTGTACAACTTTTATAAAAAAATTGTTAGCTTGATGATCCCGATTACGCATTTAAAATCATATGAATACAAAAGCGTAATACCTAATGATAATGGATTGATTCAAAAGCAACTTAGTTCAGAATTTTTCATTTTTATTCTGATCAAGTTTCAGACATACTTCCAATATAAAATTCAAATTTAAAAATGAATATTTGAAACTTCATGATTTAACGTAATTGTGGGTTTGTTTCGATCTACCGCAGAAACAACCTAATCAAATTTCAACTAGAAATGATTCAAAATTAATTAAACAACTCGTTCTTTTATTACCGCTTAATCATTTTTATTGAAACGTATTGATACATGAAATACAAGTATTGGATTTCAATAAAATTTATAATGTTCAAAGTATAATATTTCGGTTTTAATTTTTGATAGTATTATTTTCAAATTATATTGACACTTTGAATAAAATGTATATTTTAATGACTAATATAATATAATATACCATCAACTGATTACGATTTGTCAGCCTTTCAATCTTTCAAAGAATATACTTATTATATATTTAAACAATTTATGAATGCAATTATTTTTTTTTTTATTTATAATTATGAAACATCCCCCCAGGGGGGTGCTAAGGAATTAGCACTACGAGTTCGGCGAACCCGGAGCCCTGAGCTAAGAACTGAACTTACTTTAATTAGTTGGTTCAGTTCTCTCTACTCTGACCTTAATTGGTTGAAGTAGTAAGATCCTCCTTTTTGGGGGTTGTCGTAAGGCCAATCACGGAAAAAAACTCTGATTACGAAACAACAACAGCAATTGCCTCGGATATTGGAGCTATCGGATATAACAATTGGAACCTGGAATGTGCAATCTCTATATAGGACCGGAGCTTTGACGACAACTATATCGTGTCTTGAACGATATAAGTTAGATATTACTGCAATTCAAGAAGTGAGATGGGAAGACTCAGGGAGTATAACATCTCAGGGGATGACAATGTCTTATAGTGGGGGAACGAAACATGAACGAGGAGTAGGCTTCATAGTGAAAGATAAAATCATGTCGAACATAGTAAATTTTAAATCAATAAACGACCGCCTATGCATATCAGAACTTAAATGTATGTAGTACAACGTAATAATGATTAATTGTTACGCACCAACGAAGAACAAACACGATGACATGAAAACTGATTTCTATGATGAGTTGGAAATACTATATAATAGTCTACCAAACTGGAAACCAAAAATAGTACTAGGAGATTTCAACGCAAAAATAGGCAAAGAGATAATGTATAGACCGACAATTGGGAAAGAAAGCCTACACAGAGAAACGAATGAAAATGGTAGTATGCTTATTACATTTGCGTCAAACAGAAATATGGTCGTAAGTAGCACAATGTTCCCTCATAAAAATATACACAAACAGACATGGATATCACCATGTGGTAGGATAAGGAACCAAATAGACCATGTACTAGTAGACAATCGGATAAGGTCAAACATCATAGATGTAAGAAGCATGAGAGGAAGCAGTGCAATATCTGACCACTTCCTGGTAAGAGTTAAGATACATTTTAGAATATCAGTGGAAAAACAGAGAAGAAATTCCGGAAAAAAACGAATTAACAGAGACATATTGAAAACTAATGTAGTAAAATTGTATCAGGATAGACTGAATGAAGAATTACAACGAATAAACCAGGAATCAGACATAAATAATACATGGGAGAAAGTAATGAAAGTAATCAAAAATACATCGGAAAGAATATTGGGAAACACACAAAATGAAAAAAAAAAAAATATATGGTTTTATGGAAACTGCAAAAAAGCCTTAGAAATAAGAGACAAAGCGCGCCTGAAGGTGATACAGAATCCGAGTAATGAAAACAAAAGAACTCTAGTAAGTAAACAAAGAGAAGCAAAAAAAAACAATAAGAATGACCAAGAGACTATGGGAAAAACAAAGAGTTACAGAAATAGAAAATAACAACAAAAATAATATAAAAGCTTTCTTTGAAAAAATAAAGAACATAAAAACAGGTTATAGGCCGAAAACATTGATGATAAGAAAATATGATGGAACCATCATAACTGATAAAGGTAAAATAGCAAATGAATTTAAAAATATGTTTGAAGAGATGTTGAATCAACAAGAAAATAGGATCACAATAGAAGTTAATGTAACGGTGGAAGAACTATTGGACAAACCAACGATACAAGAAATAGAAATGGGATTAGAAATGCTGAAAAATGGAAAGGCCTCTGGAATTGATGAAGTAGTCCCTGAATGCCTAAAAAAAGGAGGAAAGAAGCTGACTCAACAACCCCACAACCTAATTACTGATATATGGGAACAGGTGGAGATTCCAGAATCATGGAAAATGTCTGTCCTATGCCCGGTACATAAAAAGGGAGATAAAATGGATCCAAAGAACTATAGAGGAATTTCTCTGTTAAACACTTCGTACAAAGTATTATCTGACCTCCTATTAAACAGATTGAAACCATTTATTAAAGAAGTTATTGGAGAATATGAGGCTTATATAAACTTAACTTTGAATTTAATTAAACAAAAAATATTTTACTTGACTTAACTGAGTTAAAAAAAATCATTAACTTGCCTAGCCTTGCGTATTACTCTATATGCATGATTTAATTGGTAAAAAGTCCAATGACTATAATATTTAAATTATGATAATTTTTTCTTTTTTTTTTTTAATACACAATTTTAATTATTTAAATTGTGCATAAGTTTTGTAACATTAAAAAATTAAACCAATTTGTGTAAATGTTTCAACCGAACCAATGCAAATTATTATATGTCTTGTTCAGAACTATTATATTTACGTAGTTGGTTTCAAATAATCAACTACTTACAAAGTAGGCGAAAAATTATTAATATTCTTATTATGTTCTTAGAGTATTCTTTGATTGATTAATACTATTGTGTAATACTAGGAACAAGAATTTTAATAGATACATAGGAAAACATATCGAAGGATAAATATTAAAATAAATAATATTCATTAATCCAAAACAGTTTTTGCATAATTAATTGGAACCGTAAATTAATATTACCGACAGTATATTATTTATGCAATTTTAAGTACACATGGAATAAAACAATGTATTATTGCGAAGCACGTTCCACGAATGCACAGCGAAGACTACAAAACATTTGCGAACAATGTTTTTCAATTAGAATTCAATTGTGTAATATAATATACCATATATAATGGCATGTAATAATATTAGCAATACAAAAATTGCTAATTTAATGATGAAATTATGAAAAAAGCGCAAAAGAATACAATAAATTTGACAGTCTTAAAGCGAAAAAAAAATTGAAGTTCTTATTATATTCTGTAATATTTAATAATATAATAAATATAAATTGCGTTCTTCAAAAAAATTAATTAATTAAATTTAAAAAAAAAATATTATCATATTACATTTTTCATTAGTAAAAAATTTGTTGTTTTTGAGTTTGCGATGGGCTTTAGCGAAAATTCCTACACCACTACATATTCCTGTACAAAAGTTCATTAGAAAGTTTTATCAAAGTATAATATTAGTTTTTTGTCATTTATTTTAATCCTATACTATCTTAATTAGAAAAACAATCATTAAAATTCAAATGATAAACACTTAAATCTTAATATATAAATATTTATAATGATTATAATATATATTATAATCATTATATGTTAATGATAGCCATTTAGATTTATATTTGTTATCTTAACTGCTTAGTGCTTATTTTGTGTAGAGGATGACAGTCTTTTTATGGTCTATCCTGCATATACAATGAAATATTTTACTATTTATCATTTTGTTATATATCATAATATCATCATTTTGGCGCTGCTCGGATCCTTGATCATCGTAGTATATCATATTTTCCATATACATATTGTATTTATTTATTTTGAACAATACTTAATATAAAACACAATATTTTAAAAATATCTGTTGTAATTCAAATTTTATTTTATTGTATAGTATTATATAGGAGTTATAATTAATATTATGTTGATATGTGATATATAGTAATAGCTATAAATGATATGTTCAATACAAGCTACAATACAAGCTTACAAATAGTAATTAAATCTAAAATATTAAAAATATTATCTTATTTGTTATATGTATATTTATTTTAAAGAATAAAATAAATTAAAATAAAAATATAATATCCAAAGAATACTTTCAATATTGTTCTGTAGAAAGTATTATATAGTATATTGGTTTTTCATTCGCAATTCACTTTTGTCGCGGAAAACGTGAAGAAATCGATGTATTTATTTTCTAATATCATTAATATAATATTGTAAGACTGTTAAAATTTGTTGCTTGAACTTATTACAGGAATCATATAAAAATAATAACAAAAGGCTTAGGATATATTATTACAAAAATGTTACGTGACAATAATTATTAAACAACAACTATAATAATACCTAAATTGTTATCGTTCAAATGGGAACATTGTGAAATAAATAATATATTCATAGAGTGTAAAATACTTGCGTAAACATTTTAATTAGAATAAAATGTTTCTATACATTTTCTTGCTATAGGAATATTTAGCATAGACATTTTAGCTTTATATCAATATTCTGATTTGTCATTAATTCCATATCCGTCTTTGTCAATAGCACCAACGCAGTTGAGTTATATAGACGAATCGATGAATTCAATTTGGATAAATATATTTGATTTGCACAAACACGAGCGCGCGTACACACGTTCTACGTCGTAGACAATTTAATCATAGGTGTATATTATTTTTAGAATTCATTAGTGGTTCAGTGCGCACGTTGAGTAACTTCAATATGCGTTTATCAGACGTATAATATTTTGAATATTGAAATAAATACACGCAAAACGAATAATCTAATTAATCATATAACAAGCGATTTAATTTTAGACAACGTGTCAGGGACAAATACGGGTGGTGCTCATTCTCTTCGCGGCAGCATTGTGTTATTGTGCACGTTATCGCGCAGTTTGTTTAGGAGAGACCAGGTAAAAAAAATAAAGCGAAACGAAAAAAAAAACCGAAATCAGATTGTAATCAAAAGGCGGTGTGCACCGGGACCGAAATGACAGAACGAAAAATCTCGGCGGGTTGAAAACGTGTCGAGTTGAACACGCATGTACACTTCGTACGTGCGTGTGTGCGTGCGGAGAGAGAAAAAAAAATAGGAAAGAAAGAAACCGACGTCGTCATCGTCGATAACGTTTTAAAGTGGTCTCGAACACAATATTATTACAGCTCAGCGACGTTTTGCAGGTGAGCCGAAACCGTGCGTTTCGGTGGCTGTAACTAACCTCGCAAGGAACGGTGCCCGCCCCGTGCCCCATCATGCCCGCCTACGTTATTATCGCTGTCTGCCGGAGTCTCTTTGTTTCCGAGCCTTCGGTGTTATTAGGCCAGACGCGTCGACCACCGGTCACACAGCAATCGGATCACAAGACGGCAAATAAAACAGCCAGGAAAACAGTCACCACAACGATGTTCGAACGATCTAACAGACGAACAAACGAAATCGAACGTTTTGGCTGCGGGCTTTTGTGACCGGTCAGTGCCGCTGGAAACGACTGTGTAATGCGCACTCGCGACGCGAATCCTGCAATCGTCCTGCGCCGAACCGAGGCCCACACCGACGAAAGTCGCATCGGTATAAGTGAAACGTTAACCGCTGCTATAATGCGACGTAAGCGCATTGTATGCCACGAGCATACTCGAATTTATAGTGCAAACATGATAATAACGATAAAAATAATTATAAGATAATTGTTATAATATCGATAATGTTTGAACGGATTCGAAACGATCCCGGCTCGATCGCGGTCTTGCACGCACTGCTATTATTATTCGTCGCACTTCGAGAATGTGTATTGCAGTCTATACGCACGTAAACATTTCTGAGATATTCTTCCACCGAACCGGTGTAGAGTTTCAGTTCTAACTGTTGCGAGTTTCGGTTTTGATATTCGGTTCCGTTGAACCGTTGAACACGGCTTAACATACACAATCGCTAATCGAATACAACAATAACGTTTTATTCGTCCCACGGTTCGATCTGCTACAATACCATATATACATTTATATGATGCCAACTCGCTTTGATAGATATCGTGTTTTTTGATTTTAAGTTTTTCTACGTGTTTCGTCTTCGAATAAACACACGTACTCACGTTATCTTTGTCTCCGGTGCACACCGCCATAATTGTTTTCTAATTTTCTAACGCGCTCCGGAAATAAGAAAACCACCGTTGATTGAGCATTAATATTATTACTATTTACAATATGTATACACGTGACAGCATTTAGTGTACTAGTAAAAATAGTTATAATATCATCAATTGCAGTTTAGCAATAAAACACTTCGTATACGCTAACGTATTCAATGGCCTGGAACGAATTTCGAACGAAACGCAATGATGTTAAATACTAAAGTGCACCGATGTAAGCACGGGTTATGTTACACGGCACACTAGCCTCTTGACATTCCGTTTGATAGTATTAATCTTAACAGCATACCCTCTGTGTTTATATTACAACAATTAATATTATTTTAATACGTATATAATGTTCTTAATTATAATTCTAACCCAGGCCAAATCCGTTTCGATTATCTTAATCACTACCACATGGATTTCTTAATAAACCAGTAGCGATCGTATCGACAACACAAAAGGGGGTCTTTGTAATTAACTTCGAGCGGAGTAAAAAAAATAAAAAAAATATGAGAAATTCTGACTTGTTATTAATTAAAAAAATAAAAAATAAAATAAAAAACAAGAAAGAAAAACATTATAATAAATACAATTATAATATATTCTCTATACACATTATTCCGAGTGACCCCCTGTGGCTATCGGCCGAAGGATTTACTGGTGTAACAGAGGTAGCTGGTTGCGAAGAAAAAAATAATAATAATAATAAAATAAAAGTTATAAAAAAGAAATACCCAAACCGGTTTTTGAGTCGGGAGATCGAAAAGATCCCGGAGGCAATCAGTGTATTGTACGCACTCTTCTTTACGATCGTTTTATTACGTTGTATTCCGTAGGCTGTATTTCGGCCTAAATTTATTACCAAGTAATATCGTACACACATACACATTCACGCTCACACACGCGAACACCACACGTACACGTGTACGCACGAACACATACATACATACACATTTATTTATATTTTTTCTACTTCGCTCAAACTAGAATTATAATAACACACACATATATATATATATATATATATATATATATATGTGTGTGTGTGTGTGTGTGTGTGTGTGTGTGTGTGTGTGTGTGTGTGTGTGTGTGTATGTGGTTTTGGGCGCGTACCTTTTGTGGCCTACATGAAGGTCGTTGTTATATATACTCGACAAAGTTACTTGACGGTACACAAAATGTCCACCGGAAAATATTGTTATTTAGCACCAGTATATATATCTATATATTATCATACACTTCTTGAACTTCGTAACGCGTATTTGACCGGCTTCGTTAAATAACAGTTTCACACGGATGAATCCTCCGAATCGGGAAATCAACCATAATGTCTTTACGGTTATTATTACGTCATAATATTTAAAAAACCATTCGATTTTAAAACTGCTATTGATCACATTTCAATTTAATCGTAACGTTGCTGTATTATTTTTATCAAAATGTTAATTAAAATCCGTGTTAAAAAATACGGATTTGATTGACATGCTAGACATTCATGAAACAGGTAAATATAATAATAACCAATCAAAAATGAAAACGGCTATAATTATTTACATAAACATAATAAATTACTAATAATATCCTGATATTTACTTGTAAGTCTTTATTTTGTAGAAATGCAGTATTTTAGATGTAAGATTTTATATCTGTAGGTTGAAGATTCAAAAACATATAAGTTTCAAGCATTCTTAGAATTGAAATTTTCAGGAAATTTAAAATATAAACTATACCAAAACATTTTTAGAAAATCCGTAATGGTTTGAAGCTCGATTAGTATCATAACATATTTTATAATATATTCACACTGTCTTACAGATATTAAATCTCACATGGTACAAGTGAATTATATAACAATATAATAGTAGCACAATACATCATATTCTATAATATTTTAATGCGTTTAAATGGTAGTTATAACCGTCAATCGACTGTGTGCTTATAAGTTATAAATTGATCCTTTCATGCGCAGTTTTTTTTCCGATGAACTGTATAATTATTATATGCTCCATACGTTTTGATTATCATACATATCATATATCAGTTGTACCTGTAAAGCTTTATATCTTCTATCTAAGCCGTCTATAATAAAATATGACGTATATTATAGGTTTACGAGACAATGGCGATCACTACTATAAAATACTCAGTGCTGTCCACAATGTTGTTTTTCAAGATAAATTACGTGAGAGACAGGAGAGAGAGAGAGAATAAAAGAGAGGGAATTACTAAGATAGAAATGAAAAAATAAGAAAGTTGTACGATAAACGCGTAATTATAACGGAACAGAAATTACGACAAAATACGATGAACTACGACAAAAACGAATCGAGTATAACAATATCAGATACGGTTGTCAGCTGCAGATAATAATCTTTTGCTATGTATATTTTATTTCCGGTTTACATCGAATCCAGGACGCCGTATGTATTTTGATTAAATTATTTCCGTTGATGTTTCAATGAACAGTGCATGTGTATTTTAGTGAATCTATTTGCACGCAAGCAGTAAGAAATAAATTACACTGAAACAGAGCACATTTCTAAAAACCGTTGTAACGCATGTGCATCATAGACGCTGTTGTATACACACCTTTTAAGTAGGTATAATTATGAATAAACTCTCCAACCAATTATTGATATAAAAACACATATTAAGTTTTATCTATTTTAATATTAAATAAAAAACATATTTATTTCTCGCTTACATTGATGCTGGTGTTAACCATGGCCAACTACGTCGACACCCATCATATACATTTCTAAAATATTGTTTTCTAGGTTGACAAGACCAAACGATACAGTTCCGTAAATACTCAATGTTTATTATAAAACGTTATCAGTCCATCTTGGAATTGTGGGATGTCTGTGAAAATCGATTGAACGCTCCCGGTTTCCCGAAAACCGTTGGCGGATAGCAAAACTATACCGTCCTTTTGAACACTTTATTGAAGCCAATGAAATAGTACCGGACTACAAAGTGGTTGGAAAACGATAGTTGATAGTTCGTTTACCGTATACTTTGTGACTAACGGAAAATTCAATACATATTATAATATGCTTACATTTTTGGAGAAACTAAACCTGCTCAGTGTCTCCCTCCCCGCTATCCCCAAATTGCACCCTTGTCATTTGTGTGCGCTTTCATTGCCACCATAACCCGTACAACGGTAATCCAAAGTTATGACCAAACTTACGAAAGGTCTTCGTACCCCGCACCGTTCTCTGGCACACAATCGCCACACACAAACTGCGCCCCAGTACCGCGAACGAAATCGGCACGGATAACCGGAATGATAATGTCACGTCTTATGAACGCGATCGCTTCGATGCAAGACAACTGGACACACACGGCATTTCAATGCATCTTTATTTCGACAAATTTCAATTCGACGAGTTTTTATTATACTTACCCAATAGCAACAAATAAACAAAGGTGTTAAAAATATTAGTAAAACGTTGGTAAAAATAATAACATTTTGTAAAAATGTAAATAATGGCTAAGAGTAGTAATGTTCAAGTCTCAGTGAATATTTTATGTTGGTGTTCTGGTGTTGTGTCTGCAAGATGCATGATCAATTTTCAGCGACACGGACAGCAATAAGAATAAATTTGATAAAATTGGAAGTTTACAACAATAAAAATTAATATCACAGTAGATATATATACATATATATCCGAGTACAACATTTATCAAAGTATATTCTTATCGAGAGATGATATGACTGTATTATAAAAGGTCAAAATGTTGATGTGTCGAAATTGCATTTGTCAAAATTTTGTATGCGTCCATTTGACATTCATCGAAATGACGTACATTCGTACGAGCTATCGCCAACGGATGATGCAATTTCGTTTCGGGGTGGATAATGGTGATTTCTAAAGTGAATATTATAAATAAAAGCTTATCGTTATCGTTGTACCACAATGATAGTAACAACTGATCAACTCTAGGGTTCATATTAATTTGAGATTAATTAAATTATTCGATTAACTTTGAAAGTATCTGAATATCTGTTTGCTTTTTTTCGCACACATTGACAAACTTTGCGTAAGTTTCTAGTTAAAAAATAAAAGTTGATGATTTATCGAACAAATTTAATAACAAAATTAATATGAAAAAAATACTAATAAATATATTGAATGTAATGTACAATGGCAAATGTATGTGGAAAAACGTACAAAGTGATAAATTACACGTTACTATAATTTTATGTAATACATGTTGGGATATTATCAATTAAACAATGTTATGAAATTACCAACCAGGATCTATAATAGAAATATTAATAAATTTGAACATAACGAGATACTTGTTCATCACAATAACTTCTTAATTCACTTCGTTGTACGCTTAGTTATAATAGGGCTTTATATAGGATTAGTGTCGTGAAGGTTTTTGTAATAAAAGATGAGTAAAACCATTGATTTAAAAATAAAATGTTTAAAAATTATTTTATATCCTATGAGAACTATTGTTAAAGTGTTTATAATCATCAATAGTTGACAGTTTTATTATTTAAAAAAATATTTACCATGAAGCAATTTCAGTAAATATATTATTTAGGTACTTATTAGGTATGATAAATAATACGTTACAACTCATATAATAGCTTACGTATACATATATAATAAATCTACGATGACTTTAAGATATTTATTAAATACGCATATGAAGATTTTAAGATATCCATTATTTATGTTATTAAATACGTTTTACCAAATGTAAGTGATGAACGTGATCAATTAATAATTTTATCAGTACCATGATCCATTTATAAATATCAAATATTTAAAGTCAAATTTAAATTTAAATTGTTTGTAAATTATTAAAAATTAGATAATAGTAAGAAAGCATAGGTTCGTCAATTTCATAATATGATTTAAAGTTTCATTAATACAGATAAATTTATTGAGCCTAAATAAAAATTACCTATCTGTGTGCATATTAAGATGGAAAGAGATAGAATAGAATTTATGGGTGTGGAGGCGGACACGACAACGAAAGCAATTTGATTTCAATAACTATGGTTTTAACTGTGAACAATTTTTACTTTAATTTTTCACTTTAAAGTGAAAAATGACAATCGCAGTATTACCGACTCTGATATCACTGCAAACATGTAACAAGAAGGGACGTGATCGGAGAGATGACACAAGGGCAGTCGTCATAAGCCCTCCAATCATCACTCATCATATCGATTAGCAGAACAAGAATGTTTCGCAGTCTTTCCCGTGACACTGTGTAGTTATATTTTACATTTACTTATTTACCACATCTACTATACTTATTTAAACATATGTAATACACCGTTATAACCATAGTCGCTTTACCGCACTCCCATCAACCACACGATTCATGATGACGATGCAAAATAATATAGTCTTATTATCCGTTCTGTGAATTCATCTGGTTTCGAGACAATGTCTCTGTCTCTCATTATTTCTTTTTTCCCTGAAAGCTATTACATATACGTGAGTGCATATAGCTTATTTTCAACGTTGTTCTCTTTTGTGACACGCGCACAACTTGCCCATCTCCTGGTATTATCGCGTGCATACGTTCTTACATCGACGTTTCGGTTCAGTAGAGCATTAAAATATTTATATGCAGAAAATGGTTTTTAAAATAAAAAAATTACTAAAATTTTACATTTTCTATAAGACGTGATGTATTTACCTGACAAAAAACCATAATATGATGTGAAAAACTGTAACCTCATATCGTGCCTGTAGTGCCTGAAGTCACTGATCACCATTACTTCATTTAATTTTGGATAAAATGCATAATATTTATTTTTATTTAAAAATACTTCCAAAAAAGTTTATGATCTATACAATTCTTACAATAAGTTAGTTGTTCAACAATGATGTTAGTAACAAAAGGTGCAAACCAGAAAGATACTACGCAGCTGCCAAACATTGGTAATCTTGAATTGATTTGCAGTAAGTCCTTAGACTGAAAAAAAAAATGAATAGCCGTAGAGTAAAATTCTTTCGAAGTATTACCGTTTTAATCTCAGAAGTCGTTGATATACACGTGAAATCGCAATGGCCGAATGGTACACAGCAAAGCTAGTTCAAGAGTTACTAACTTTTAATAAGAAAGAGCCATTGGTCTAAACATTAAAAGACCATGATGTTCAATGAACAGAATTAAACAGCTGTTTTTATCACCATTTACCTTATATTTCATTATTTTGTTGAGTTAAAGTCCCTGTTCATTCGTCCGCAAGCTAGGAAAAAATTAAACCCATACATTTTATAAGAATTTTGTTATTTATGATTTAAAATACCGTAGTTCAAAGAAAAATGTGTTGATTTATATAGTACCTATTATAGTTTTATAGATAATGAAAAAAATGCGCTATCATATATTTCACTACACGTTGCTGTTCACAAAATAGTTTCATAATAATAATAATTTATGAATTATAAGTTTATGATAAATAATTTGATATATTTAATTATAATAATAATCAAAACTAATAAAAATGTAATCAAACGTATCAATAATATAATTAAAAACTTCACAAAAAATTTAATGTTATGTGAATTATAAAGTTATATCGTTTTTTGAACAATATCAACACTAAAACGGATACATTACGCTACGCGCACAGCCATGTTGTGTATTGTATTCCGGTATCACACTTTATATCTCATCTTAGATTAATTTGAACAATAGCTGTAGTAATTGCAGCACATAAGATTTAAACTGTGAAATCATTGTGTTACAAAAAAATAATTTAATAATATATAACGTAATATTTATTAAATTTTTTCTAAATGGCTTATATTTACGTAATAGTAATTTTAAGTAATTTATTACTTAAATGTAAGTCATTTAGACTTTGTACTGTTCCCGTCACTCCAAAACAAAGTTGCATTTTGACGAATAAATAATGTCATAAATAAAAATTATAATAAAAAAAATATTTTTTAACATCATAAAATTTTAGATTATAATTTAAAGTAATATTGATCTTTTCTATGTATTTATTTATTTATTTATTTATTTATTTATTCATTTAACTTTAAATACTAATTTTAATAAAAAACATTTTTGTTATTTTCTTTTAAATGTTTACAATATATTTATATATTTTATAACTACATTGATGGTTAATCAATTTATATATATATGTTCATAAAGAAAATAACAAGAATATTTTTTATTAAAATTAGTATTTAAAGTTCAATGTCAATCATGATACTAAAAATAATATATAAGATTTCAGCTTCTTACTCATTATGGTTTCATACTGATTAGGTTTATGTTTAATTTTCATTACAAGTTACATTATAAGTAGTTGTTATTTTTATTATGAATTAATTAATACAGTACTATTGTTTTGAATTATAATTGATATCTATTAGAGTCCAATTTATCTAAAGAAACAAACAACTTTCTATAATGCTGTTGATTCACTTTAAATATATAATAATCTTAGGTAACCTACCTTCGAGATTAATATATAAACGACAAAAGAGTATCAACACCATACAATCACTGTTCTGATAATATATAATTATAACATTGAAAATCATACGATAAAAATTCAGTTTAACCATACAAAGAAGCATTTGAGTAAAAATTAATCATATGATGTATACTTAAAAAGTCAAAACGTCAACAATTAAAAATTAAACCTAAACTAATAATAGCTTTAAAATAAAATTTAATAAAAATCGTAGATATTAAAACGATAAATATACAATTATAGTAACGTATTATGATACGAAGTTAGTATTACTAACCAACCTATTATTGCTCTTCAGAAGTCAGTGCATGTAAATTTATTAAAAAATGTGTTCTTCCAGAATGATATCAATGTTTTTCAACAACGTAAATCCATTTTTTTTTTCTCATACTATAACAAATAACAATAAAAATAGTTATAAATTAAGTATTTAAACTAAAGAATGATAATAATGCTAAAAACTATATTTCTAAATTCGAGATAATATTTCTAAGTAAATTGAGAAGTATAATCAAATTTATTCCGTACAATATAACGTTAATTTATGTTAGTAAAAAAACTTCTACAAAGTTCATAATGTATTTAACAATAGTTGATAAACTAACAATGATACGTAGCCCGAAATAATTGTATGTGCTTTGAAAAAAAAATCCCTTCAGTATAGATTCTTCAACAGAAAAAAAATCCTCTTTAAAATTTAAAATTAAATCCCACAACAATGCCTGTCATTTAAGCAAGATTTGAAGCTTTGAATGTTGTTCACGAACGAACAATTGATTTGGGAATTACGGAGGAAAACTTAAAACGTGTCTGACGAAACGAGACGGGCATTATCGTTAGCGAACACTAGTTTCGGTTGTCAAGAGGAAACAATAAGAGACAGACTTGGTTTTTACATTATTATCGGGTTGCTTTCACAAAAAAATAAAGAAAAAAGAGCGAAAAGAAAAGCAATATCATAGTACTATTTTTGACGATTCGATGTGGACGATTACGACCACCATCGATTCTGCAAAAAGACTTCCCCACACCTTTACCTCTTGCACGTATAATAATAGACACCGCATCAGTTATTGTTCCAAACACAAAAATTATCCAAACTTGCTGATTCCCCGAGGTTCGGATAAACTTCTTACATTAGGACATTAAAAGTTTCAACTCCTCACTAAAGTACACGTGGGTTTTTTACATAAACATATATATGTTATATGTATAAATATATTCATAAAATTTCTTCGGCGAATGATAATCCGGATTCTTGGTTAAATGGTGTGAATAATGTTATTAGAAGAAAGTAAACTTTTGAATAACATCGTTCCGTATAAATATATATTTGGTATACATGCACGTACATGAATGCGTAAATTTTAATTATATAGTAGTAAAGTTTTCTATATTGTGAACGAGCAATTTGTATTCTTACATAGACCGGTCGAAAAGTTTTGCCCAAGCTTTTGTAAGAATACGATATATATTTTTGTATTTTATATATGTATATATATATATATATATATATATAGATATATATATTTGTTAATATATGTTGTAACATTTCTTTTGCATATAATAAGTCTCTTTCATTTTTGTTGGTATTATTTTTTTTTTGTACAATTGTAACTTTTCAACAAACTTGGCATCGATAATATTTTAATTTCTTTTTTCCTTTTAAGAGAGTAATTTTTTAAGTTGTTTGCTAGTAATAACAAGACTTAGCGTTTATATATTTTTTTAATTAACGATAATATTTAAGAATTACAATGTGTATACCATTTATTTGAATCATAAATTAGTGTACAGTATTTAAATATTACTTCAAAATAAAAATGTTTGATCTCTGTATGATGTTATTTCCATTTTCGATTAAGAATAATTTATTTAACGTTCTAAAGATTTTATTTATTTTTTGCTTTACTTGTAATTAATTTTTTTTTTTTTTTATCAAGTCACTAATTATTTTATAAATGTTTTAATATTTTACTATGTTCTCTTTTTGTACAGCTTTAAATTTTTAATCATTTAAAGTCTAATTTTGTTTAATATATGCACTCGCATGTATACTATTTTTACAATAACAATATATATTATTGAAAAATTAATTGAAATGCATAAAAATATTGTATACAGTAAATTTAAAGTATACTAAAATTTAATTATTGATATACTTTTATCCTGAACAATATCAGGTTCGATATATTTTAATAACAATGTTATATTATTTTTTTTTTTAGAAACTATAATTCAATTTAAACGATATTATGAATAAATAATTATTATGCTTTTAATATTTCCAAGCATCATACTGATAAAAATTAAGCAATTTTAACAAATTATTTGTATATCTAAAATAATTGGTTGATACGAGTATAACGGAAAGCAAAAGAAATAATAAAATGATAATGTGACCGTAATAGTCGTATTATTTATATACATTTGAACATTTCTGATTAATCATTGCATATAAAAATAATTTTGTGCAAAATTCTTAATATCAATTGTAACTTGAAAATATCACAAAGTTGAAACAATTTATGTAATGCTTGTATAAATACTCAAATCTTGAAAATACATTCAACAATATTCCGATTAAATATTACACATTAAAAACTAAAAATTAATGTTTTGTAACAACTTGTAAAGTACGTGTAAAATAAGCAAAGCTGAATCGTTTTACATCTATTACATCTATTACATATCCGTCATCTATTATATTATATCTATTATACCTAAAGTTAAATTTTCAAGTAATATAAATTAAATATATTATTTAATATTATTATATGTGTTTACTTATATAATTCGTTTTATAACGCAGATTTATTGAAGAGAGTAATTCAGTTGTTTTCATGACTTATAACTATTCCATACCTATGAATACATCAAAATTAATTAATAACCGAAGTTCACGATAGTATACATTTTGCATAAAATATAAAATAGTTGACAAATTTTTCACAAAAAATTCACATTTTATTTGCAAAACTATTCAAAAGTATAGCAAACAAATAATATATGCTCAACTTTTGTAAACTAGTTTTGATTACTTGATTTCTTTAAAATTGCTATACCAAAATTATTTTATTTTTTGTGTATTCCATATAAAATATATATATATTATTTGTATAAAGTAATTATTTAATCAAACTGGTATGAATATTTATAATGCATTTTAGAAAAAAACAAAAGAAGTTTTGAAAGATATCGTGATTAGATAAACCATGCCATTGTAAATCTACCTAAATATCATATTAAATATTTGTATGGCTAAAAAATAGAAATATTATTTTGCATCATAAATTTGCAATATCTAACCATTTACTTGAATGCATATAACAATAGCAAATAATATATAACAATACTGTATAAATCGTGATAAATTTGACATTTTACTTTATAAAGAAAAATGACTTTGTAATTTATTTCATACCTTCAATTGTATATTATTTAAATATTATTTAGAATATATTACTATGCAAATGTTAAAAATATAATATTTATAGTTTGTCATTTTATGTTTACAAAAATAATTATAATAATACAAACTAAATCAATTTGGCTTACAATTTAAAAAAATACTATAGAAATTATTCTATAATTTTAAATTCATATTAAAAATATGTACATATATTTCTTTGATTTTATAATGTGAAGTTGATAAAAAAAAAAGCATTTAACACACCAAAAGAACAATAATTAAAAATGAAATAATATTAATTTTAATTATATATTGTAACACGGCGATGTGTACAGGCAATTTAGCTACATCGGTGTAGCTAATCATTTTATTGTTGCATCGTGACATTTTTTATGTGTCATTACTGGGGTTCGGGACTTGCACTTAAAATTATCGAAATATGCATGCAAATATGCAGTTAAAATCATCAAAATATGCTTTAAAATATGCAGCTAATTTTTTATTTTGTTTTTAAAAAAACGCATAAGGTATATTATTAATTATTATTAAAAAAAAAATCTAAAAATTAGGTAGGTACTTAATATAATAAAAATAATTTTTACACGCGTTACTCGTCTCCATTGTATCGTGTATCGTTTTCATGTTCATCTGTTTCGCAATAAGCCTGTAAGAAACAAAAACCGTGCCGTCACGGGTGAGATTGGTAACGTGACGTGATGCGAGTGACGTGACTTCAGTGTGGTTCTGACGTATTTAAATACTGTGTATTCTACTAATCTACACATTTTCCGTGTGACGTGAGATACCGTGATAGCACATGAGCACACGTGACGTGCCAATAGTCTGTTTCCAGCTTAAGAGTATGAGATTCATTAGGTTTTACCACACTATACAATTGTCAATATTATCGATAAAATAGTTGATTATTATCGATAAAGAGACTATCATCGTAAACAGACATACGTGTTAGATACGACAGACTACAACATTCCAATTATGATTTTTCCCGACAATTTTACGTTTATAAAAATATAAAAATGTGAAATATGCCCAAATATGCTAAAAATTGCTCAAATATGCGCTTTTCTTAAAATATGACAAAATATGCGAAAATATGCAAATTCAAACTTAGTATTTAATTTCGTCATTTCATAAAACAAATTAATAGCTCACTTAGAACAGACTAAGATCACAACAAAAAAACATACAAATGCAAGAAGTCCTGAACCCTAGTCATTACTAATACAAAACTGAAAAACACAGTAATAACTATCGATTTTAAAATTATGATAATCAAATAGTTATGTATGTAAACAAAAGCTAAAAATTAACATAAGTAATGTTCTAAGATAATTTTTTGGAAAACTGTAATATACGAATGGTATTCAGTAACACAATATAATGAGTGTATTTTTTCCTTATTTATTTTGTTCTTCAATTGGTCGTCATTAAAATGAATATAAATAATTAAACCAATCAGAACATATTTTAAATTTATTATTTCATATTTGCACTGTTGCAAGTATATCAGAATTACATTTAAAACTGCATTACTTATTTCATAAGTGTGTATAGTAATAAACCAATCACCACTTAAAATTTAATTTAAAAATTTGTACGCTACCTACCTGATTGTTTTTTCAGTTTTTAATGAAAATTTTGCCCGTTCATATAAATAAATAAATATTTATGTTACTGTTAATTGATTTAGTTTGTATTATTATAGTTATTTTTTTTATAAACAAATTTCTGTAGATTTTTTTTACATTCAAACCATTTAAACATAACATTAACAATGTAACATTATTGAATTTTAAATCATTTTTTTTATAAGTTGTACATTTTTAAAATTGATTTTAAAAAAATTGTTATTATGTGTTAAAAACCAAAATTGTTCTTTGTTAATACAATAAAACAAATAACAACTAATCGTAATTCATTTGTTATTATATAAAATAATAAAGTTCAAATTAAAATCTTTTCATCTTTATTAATCATCTTCATTTCATCTTTATCAAATCACGATATTGGGATTAAGTAACCATTTAAAATCTCAATGAATATTAATTTTTAAGCAATGATGAAAATAAATAAGTTGTTATTAAAATTGATATTCCGTAAATTTTTTTATATTTTTATTATTATTTTTCATTAGTTAAGAAATTCAAAAATTACATTTATAATTTAATTAAGTAATTTTTCTCATCAAAAAATCAGACAAATCCTTAAGGTTGAAATAGCTTATAATTTAAACTGACACAAACAAAAAAAAAATTAATAAAAAATAAAACAACTAAAAAATGACGACACAAACACATTATAGTAAAACATATATATAATATATAATATAACATATAATAGAATTTTCGCACCACTCAACATTAAATAAAAAAATGTATTTGGAAAGTTATTTAAACATTACTACCTATTTAAGAAATGGGTATACACATTTTTTAGAAAGTTTATGTTAAATATAAACAATTATATGTTCATATAAATTCCTTCCAAAACTAAAGTTTCATGTATATATTTATACAAAACAGTCTTTAATTATAATTTAATAAAAAACTTTAACAATTTTATTTTATTGCTATGAAGTTAAAAAAGTATGGCAAAAATAGTAACTTTTAAATAGTTCGTTTAAATATAAATCAAGACAATGAAAAAACTATAAACATTAACTTTATGTTTAAATTAAAAAAGGGAAATTATATAATGCTAACATAGTACTATGGTTAGGCTTATTCGTAGGTTGCATGAGAATATTATTTATAGATATGTCTTAGAACTAAATTATTTAATGTCCTTAAGGTTTAAAAAACCTTAGGATTTTTAAGATGTTAGAGAAATTATTTCAAGTTCTGTAAATAAATAACAAGAAAGAATAATCGTCATACGATTACCTAATGAAAACAAAAATTATAAGAACACTAATATTTGATATTATAAAAAATTAATTTCATTGAATTAATGTGACTGTATAATACCATTTAATTTATAATAATTTAAAATAATTTATTCTAAAAATAATTAAAATATTAATATTTAAAATAGTTTATTCGAAAATATATAAATAATCGTACAAAAAATACGATGATTAGAAATGCACTTTGCATTTTATTAAATTGAATAATATAAAATGAATAATAAAACTATTATAAATAATAAAAACAAAATAAATGTTAGCAATGAATGTTTACAATTTAGTAAATAGCATATTTAGATAATAAAATATAATATTTACTCAATTGTAAACATTCATTACAAACATTCATTTGTTTTTTATTAGTTAATTTAGATAGTTACATTATGTAAGTTGTAGTTAACCTTTAAAGTAAAAGTTATTTTGAAATATAAACTAAAAAAACAATAACAATTTTAAAAGCACCATAATAAAATGAATAAAATATTTGATCTTTGATAAATATACTGTATTTTTTTGAGTATCCAATAATAAGTTAAATGAGTTAAATAATTCATTAAAAAAAAATTACAGTACAAAATTATAACTTGAAATATTTAAAAAAAATATAAACGTTGATAACTTAAGAAAAAAATTGTATAGTAAAATTAACATACTGTATTATGGGTGCTTATGTTACAACAAAATTATTTTTTACGATTTCAGTTTCAATTATATTGAAAAAATACAATTTGTAATTTTTATACGTGATAAACAAGAAAAAACTAATAATTATAAAACTGATTTTTTTACTAAAACCAAATAAATCAAGGAATGTTTTTTTTTTTAAACTTCCTAATTTTTTTTTAACTTCCTAATATTTCACTTTATTCCTTAAAATATAATGATCAAGAAAACTTAGAATTATTTACCACATATATTTTGTTATTACCTCATAGTTACAATATTACATATTTTAATTACTAATGCAAATCAAAATAAATAATTGGTTTAAATTTAGTTTAATTTTATTAGATATTATTACCAAATATTATTACCAGTACTGAATGTAATAAGATATTTTTCGACATTTGATTGATTTAGATTTATAATCATAACATGATAAGTTTAGTACATTTTAGTCTACTTTTCCTGTGATTTATGATTCCATAAGAAATATGTTCATACGTCTTCTTACAAAATATACTAAATTTAAATGTAATCTAATATAGTTATCGTTTAATTGTATTTAATATCTCAAATATACCAATATAATTACTTAATTTAGACTAAAGAATGGCATGTTTATTTTTCTTTTGTCAGATCAAAATTAAAGTACATACCTATTACAATGTACAATAAATCATTCATCCTTATATTTTATTTATACTTTATTGAATAATCGTAGCATGATCACGGAAAGTGAAACAAGTTTATTAAGCCTACAGTATAATTTATAAAAATGATATTGACAACTACAACACATTTTAAATATAAAAAAATTATTTTTTAAAATAGAAAAAAAATAAAAGAGCTTGATCAAAAATGTGATTGAACATATATGTCTCAATTTCAGTGGTGTTTGTCAGTAAAGAATCCACATAAAATCATCGTATGGAATCTACAAATTTTGATTTTGAGTTCAAAGCAAACATCATACAAATATGACATACCTTTATTTACTTTTGTAGTTTCACGTGCTGAACGGGTAAAAATAATAATAGAAATAATACTCTTTGGCAAAATAACTATAGTTGTATCACTAACTGATTGCGATTACTTTCCTTGAAAATATAAACTTTATTAAATTGTTTAGTAACGTTTGTTTTCATTATCGTAAGTAAATAGTTGTATTAAATATAAATTGAAAGTTATTCTAAACACTCTCATAATTAAATATAAATATTGATAACGAATTTTATAAGAGTTAAAAAAAGTCAAATTCTGTACATCTTTTGATATCAGTAAATCATACACAAATCACTGTGCACCCAATCTTCTTTTAAAATCATTCCTGTTGTAAATAAAAGCTTATCGATATAATAACATTTTTGTTTGCTGTAGTATAATATTTTATACAAAATAGTGAATCATTTTAATTTATACTAAAATAATATTACAATTAAAAAAATATATACAAATGATTGAATATATTTCAAACAAATTAATTAAATAGCAACATTACGAGGTATTTAATTGTTAAGATAATTAAAAATTAAAAAAAAAATCCTTTAATATAAGACAAATAATTAATAACGAGACTAGTAAATTTGAAATTTATTATAAAGTTAAATATTAATTTTTACTCAAAATTTTCGATGCCAATCATTTGATATGCAGTAATCTTATAATTTATGGTTCTTAAAACTTTAAAATAACTTTTATTCAAATTACCGAACAAATATTGTTATTTTATAATACTAGTTTAATGAATTACTTTTTTATTTTGTCAATGTTATTTTTTAATAGTACAATCGCTTAAGTAATTGATGTGCCTTAAATGTCATCATCAAAACGATTTTTTATTTAAGTAGATTAAGAACAGTAATTCTAATTCATTCATTATTCGTACATGAAATATTTAAGAATAGTAAAAATGCCTGAAATTGTAATACATTTCTATTAAATCTATAGAAAAACGACATTCTGTCACTTTTTTATTTATCAGTATAAATGCAGATAAATTAGATTAAAATTTAAAAATTGACATTGCCAACTTTTTAATAATGAAAATTATCAAAAATTATAAAAACCAATTAGTTTTAAAATTCTTTACATAAATGAAAAAATGAAATTCTAATTCGAAACCGGTGGTCGTACTTAACAAATACAACAATACTCCAGCTTAATCCTTTATTTATTTATTTCTATATAGAAACTATTTGTTATACATTATTTATATAATAGTTTACGATTAATAATCATTTCATGATTTTTATTTTTTATAAGATTATTAAAATTATTCAGTGTTTATTTTCAAGGTACAAAAGTAAAATATCTGTATAGAATGATACAAATTGTTCAATATACTGCCTTATATATATATCAAAACTTGTACTAAAAGGTTTAATAAATAACTATTCGTCAAGTAATCAACAATTTTATTAATTTAATTTGAAACTGAAACTATATAGCAAATATATTTTGAACACTGAATTATTATTATTAAAATCAGTTAGACGAAATCTAAAAACAAGTAAAATTTATTTTCATAATTGAGTTAATTTATTGTAATAAAATAATTAGTAGATTCTGACATTATACAAAGTTAAAAAATAAAGATTTCTTTCTAACATATAATGTTTTCAATGAAAAATGTTTGATTGTTTGTTTGTGTGTTTCAAAAAAAATCAATATGATATTAAAATAAAATTAATTAAACTTCAAATTTCATGAATATAAATAGTCCATAAATAAATACACCAATATATTAGGTTTTCGTTAACATAAATTAATAATAATATTAAATTCATCGATTATTTTAAACATATTATAAATATAATAATTTTGTTACTGTGAAAAATTAATTTAAAATTTAATTAGGTATGTGAATCATAAAGTTCATAAATTTGGAAATGTTGTATGAAAATATTTGAATATGTTATATAATAATGAACACGTTCGTTGCTTTTGTCTCTGTCACTAACAATAAAGCTTAGTACAATAATAAGTTTATAATCATAACCTTAGTAATTGGTTACAATTACTTAAATAATATTTTATTTATTTATTTATTTTTTTATTTATTATTCTATTATTAAAATATAATTCACAATTTATATAATAACACATAACTTCAAGCATGGAACACGTTGACCCTTTTAAGCGGAAGTAAATAATTTAAGTTAGACCTTGGATATGTGTCTTCAAACTTAAGGTACCTAACGGAAGACCGACGATAACGAGTCAGGGTATTGATAAATTAGAAGAACTAATGTTGTTAAATTTGTTTATTAATGGAATTAATGATTCGTTAAAATGGATATTAAAATATTTAGAATAATAGTATGAAGCTATAGTTAGCATTTCTACGATTTTATGGCATTGACGTGGTATTTATAACAATGATATAAAAGCTTACTTAATGGGCAACTGAGCGAGTTTAAGTATTATCGGATTCTAAATTTGTTCGGCTGCAAACCATATAATACCCTCTGTGAAAAAAAACGTTGTAAAAGATTTTAGTTTTGAAACATAATAGTTTATGTACTAAGTTGTCTTACAACTACGCAATCTAATGTCAAGTAATTTTCTTTTCCTTAAAATGGAGAAATCCGGGTGATGAAGAAATATGTTATGGAGATAAACACCATGTTTTTTTTATGATATTCTGATGAACAAACAATTCTTTTAATTAAATAAAACATTAGTAAGCTAGTTCACCAAAAGTGAAAACTAAAAGATATGATCCATTTTCATTCGTTAAAAATGAAACCAAATTGTATATCCCATCTACGTTCAAATACATCTAGGTCGTTTCAATAGATGAATGGTTGTGGAAGAGCAATTCCAACAAAAATACTTTATCACTTCCTATTAAACCTAAAAGTCTTCTTCTAGGTATGCATTTTCGATAGTATGCGATTTGTATTGCCTTTCTTTACAAGGTTCCGCAAAGGGTACTCAATAAAATTAAAATTAAATGGTGAAATAAAATGGGAAAATTGACCGATAAGGAATGAATTTTGGATAAGAATACATCATATATGATTTTTTTTTAAGAGAAATTAGAGAAATATTCAATTTATTTTTGTATTATGGGTAAAATGATTTTAAATTATTCAAAAAATGGTTGATCATTAATACTAAAAAAAATGTTTTAACCAAACATATAACATTTAAAATTTTAAAAATTTGGATATAAAGTTATCAGCTTAGAGAATAACGATAGTTGTAATTATTTATCTATGAAGAATACAGTTATACAATGCAATTAGAATTTAATTAATAGAAGGACACAGAATTTAATATGTTCAAGTTAAACATGTGTTTTACTATCCTAATAATTATTTTAAAATTAAAAAAATTTATTTTAAATTGTAGTAAGGAAATTCGTCTATTTTTAACATAATAATTAAATTAAGTGATTGTAATAATTAAATAAATTATTCCTATTTTCAAAAAAATAATCCTAATAAAATTAAAAAAAATTAAATTTTGTTTTTATATAAGAATCAAAATTTACTACTTAAAAAAAAAGTAAGGATATAAAGTAATTAAAAACAAAAACAAATTGTTGTATATTCAAGTAAAATAGTTTTTAAATTTAAATTTTATTCTTAGCTTAAAAGTTTTCGGAAATAAATCAAACTACAAATGGTCTAAATTACTTAAATAACTATATAGTATATATAAAAAAAAATACTATAATTTAGAACCTATACGAAAAACATTACTTATACATAAAATATTAGTATATAGAATACATAGTGTATTAATGTTGGCTTAAAGCATATTATTTCTTGAAAACCTTCCAAAAAAATAAATAAATTTTGAAACTTTTGTTAATCGATATTAATCATAAATTATATAATTTTAAAATGTATCATAAATTACAGCTCTTATATATACATTGAAATCGTATGTACAAAATTCTGAATACAATCAATTTTATGATAAATTTTTAATTACTTAGCTCAACATTCATTTTATAAATAATTTTCTGTTTATCTTAAACAGTTTAACAGTTTGTACTTTCAATGTTAGTTTTTAGATACATTTTAAAACAAAAACTTAGGTCAAACACTTTATAAGCTTTATACAAGTAAAAATATGTTTATATTGAAGATTGTTGTTTAGAAAACTAATATAGTGCTTAGAATAAGAAGAATTTTAATGTTTTACTATAAATATTTTAAATGCATATATATATATATATATATAAAACTTATATAAACTTATATAAAAACTAATATATATTTTTGTAAAAGGAAAAGTTTTTTATAAGGCATTATTTATAGCTGAATCTCTATTTAGAATTTATCAAATAATTGTCAATGTAATAAACTAGATTTGTTGCCACGATGTATTATGCAATCTTCTAAACATTATTGTAGATGTTATATTTGAATCATGCTAAAATGTTGTTCATTATACTTTCAACTCTATTTTTTTTCGTATTATATATTTATAAAATATTATAATAATTTTATTTTATTTTATTTCTATTTGTAATAGATTATATAAATATATTATATGTCATAGACAATCTAAAATAAGGAAGTTATTTCCACAGAATAAATTACAAAGTCTTAGTCAGTGTTTTGAATTTTTTTAAATTTTTACGTTACGTGATGTTTTTATTGTACAAATCTTATTAAGAAAGTTATTTAGTAAATCTTCTTTGTAAATTATTTTTTATATATTCTGTATACTCGAATTAGCTTACAATTCGGTCATCTCTGGCGATGACATAACATCAACAAAATAAAAACACTAAGACACAAATGTTTCCTAACACCGTACCTTTTCCATGGCTTAATAAATTCGGCGAAATTTATAGCTCATTCCACTTGGCCGTCACTACGATGACATAGTTTTATTTTTTATCTTTATGCCGGCCAAGAGTTTTTGCAATATTTATCATTGCGAGTTCATTATGAACTCATAAAGAATGAAGAAATTGACCTAAAATGTTTTTCTTCCGTTGCTAGGTAAACATTTATTAATGAAAGACTACACAGATCTAGTAAATAATTAAAAATTATGGTCGGCAATTCCACTGCACTTATGATTACTACGTCTCTATATAAGTATATATAAGTAAAATCAATATTATGTTACCAGACTAAATGTATACCAGTGAAGAGAGACAAAAAATAATAGAAATAACAGTGTTTCGTTTTATGTACAATTTAACTTTGGCCAATCGTTATCATCTGTTGTAAGTTTTAACTCAATTTTGGCCATTTTGATCGAGTTCCCTAGTCCCTATTCGGAATGCATTATATCGTGTAAGATTTTAGCATAGACATCGGGACTAAGTCCCCGCACGTACAGATTTTTATTACGCCAGTGAAAGAAACATGATTAGTAATATATAATAAATATAATATGATATTTATAGAAAATTAAAATATATTTTCTATTGTATCAAGAAATTATACAATTCATATTACATTAACAGTTGTATTACATGTTTGTACTTTTAACGATATTCCGCATAATATAAAAATATACACAATCGTAAAATGTTCGATAGTCAATGACAGCCGATTGATTAAATACATAAAATATTAATTCTAATTGTAGCATTAGAAGAATATTTAATTAAATCAACATTTTTAAAAATGTACGGTTTATTCAATAATCCGTAACAACCAGAAAAATTAACGGGGTTTTTTTATATATAATATTTATATATAGTATATAATATAATATATAAAATGTTTATGTTAATAAATCATACAATTTATCATCACGTAAAACGTATATATCTATGTAAACAGCTTGCATAAATGTGACTTTCAAATTAAGTTGTTCTATTTCTAGTTAAACACTATCATTTTAATTTTAATAATTTATTAGCCAACGATAAATCTATATATTTTAATTGTTTTCTTTCTCTAATTATAAACAGTATAATAATGATAAAAGACATAGGTAACAAAGATTTCAAAATTTAATATACGTGCTCAGATAATATATTATCTTCTCACATCCATAAATCAATCAAAATCCATTAAACCATCAGTATACCATATGTAATACATTAGGTTGTGTACAACTTATGTCGATTTTATTTAAAAATCAACCATAATTCATAAAGTTAATGAATTATTAGTTTGATAATAATGAAATAATATAAAATAAATCATAAAGTGTTTAAAGGAAACAAAATAAAACAATTTTTTAATGATCGATGTGCTATTGATCAATGTATCTAATTATAATATTACTCATTTTCGCCAAACATATTATTATTCGTATTATGAGAATAAATAGATTATTGACACAAAATAAAAAACTTTATGATTAATTAATCGTTTGAATTAACAGAAAGAAATCCTCATATCATCATTAGTAAATACTATTATTCCAAGCATCGTGTCATTTCTACAATAGGTACGATGAAAAAATAAAAAAAATATCGATTAACGAACAAACATAATTCAATTCACGATAATTAGATGGATGACAAATTGATCGATGAATCATTATACAGTTGATCGATAAAATTAAAAACGATTCGCAACGTTCTATATTTTTTAAAATTCAAAAAAAATATAAATCAATAACATCGTGACAACGTTGTATCCTGTGTTTGTACTCGACCGTAATTTCGTATTCGTTTACCGCATTCAGTTCACCACTCGACACGTGAAACATAATGTACCGAAAACACCACTCAGAGCTGGTTGTGAGTCGTTAAAGGCTCTTACGCGAACATATACGAGTCACTGTGGCTTATAATATAATAATACAACCCGGGCGTCAAAAATCGTACAGATAATAATTCAAAGTCGTGCGCTACAGTGCTATGCGCTTTATAATCTTTAAACGTTTGGCATAATGTTTTTCTTTTGTGTTACAACGTATAATATTTATATTAATGCGTTTTGTTTTACTTAACGGAACGGGGAGTTTATGGGAAAACTTTTGCTCGTTCGTGAATTTATGACCTCCGTCGGAGTTGACAGTGAACAAATTTGGCAACATTTACCGGTGTCGGGTTCTGGTAGGTTTTCTATGCAATCTGACGACAGGAAGTATTGAGGGGTGGTGTATATACAGCCCACATAGGATTTGCTCGTAAAAAATAAAATAAAATCGACAGACAATAATAATATAATAATTTTGGCCAAGAAATAATACATTAATAACAATAATAATTACGTTATTGTCGTATGTCGTGTTCGTGCTACGGTCGAATTTTCCGTTTACAAACGACCTTTGATAGTGTAGGTACGCTGTAATAAAAATAACATTAAACAAGTGCACATTATCGCGGTTAGTGGAAACGGACCGAGTACGCGTTTACGAGAAACGCATTATAAATAGATGTACGATAATATTTTAATTATTACGGACACAGATCCGTTGCCGGACACAACCTTTCATCTTGCACACGAGTCAAATGATCGTACAATCACGTGTACGTGGATGATAATCCCCTGACCTGAACACATCAGTAACAACTTTACGTGGACGAAAATAAAATAATTATCGCAATTAAACATTGTTTTTGTGTGTGTATTTTTTTTTTTTTTTTTTGGTCACAGGCACGGCGCGCGGACGTGTTCCGCGCAGAACGCTCGATTGTTCACGTTTAAAAAACGCACAAGCTATTCAAATTATGTTTCATGACGTTTTCGTTTTTCACTTTAAAAGCTTGTGCTTTCCGTACACTCTATATTATTGAAATTAAGTTCCACAAGCTTATAATAATATTAATGACAATGATGATGATAATGGTACACGTCAATAGTGGACTGTAAAATTCAAGATCATTAAAAATATTCAATGAGCAGTGGATACACAACGTAACGTTACTAGGACCGTGTTTACTTATTTTGAACCTTGAGTAAACCATATTTGTACACTCTTCTCTCTAAAAAAATATATGCTTTTTTGTATATATATTTCCATGGCCATCGGGGACAAATATCTCCGTTGTCCTTCCCTTAAATACGGCTCTGACCGTTACGGTACATGGTCGTGTTTTTTCGCGTTTCCACAATTTTTTTTTTTTTTTTCAAAACGTATCTGCGTCATTTGGAAGGCTTTACCCCCAGTTCAATATTAATTTCAATCTACATGCGGTACACTTAAAAAATATTAAAAGTCTTCGACTGACCAACAAAACATTTATTGTGGGTCAGTTGACCTCCTGAAACCTGCCCTCCCCCTATATCCATCCGCCCCTGAGCGACATCGATCAGATTAGGCTGAACGATTGACGATTAACGACTTCATGACCAATCGTTGACAAACCAGCTGGAATGGATCGGACCAGAGGACCGTTATGATCTTATGCGTCGTCCCGAACAAGGTCGCGGTATCTCCCACCAACACTGCAGTACACGCGCAACCGTTTAAACGCGGTCCGGGTGACACGATGATTAGTCATCACCGATGAACGAAGTGGGTTCAGACGGATTGACGGACGTCGAGTGTTTCCGTTTAATCATCTCGCAATTTTGACGCGCGGAAAATCCTAGGCGCAAAAAAATCCGAGAAACACGTGTTGCGCTGCTCTTTCAACAGCCAGTCACGCACACACCTATGCTCGGTGTGTTCCCGATGGCCATGGTTATAGATAAAAAAAACGAATTGTGCGACCGAGTGTCGAACGGTAGTCGGGTACGCGGTATTAGAAATAACCTTGTGATTTTTTTTTATCTAGAAATGTGACGGGGGTGGGGGAAACATCCAACGTTAAATAGGTACACGTTACACGATAACAATTGTAATGATTACCCGTCGCATTGCAAGCCTAGCTGCTCACCGTTTCGATCGAAAACCGTAACCAACATAATTTCCTATGCATGCCTAATACATTACAATTATAACCTGAATATGATTATGATTTGTATTAGAACAAAAATGAACGAGCCGTATAACCACCGTTTTTTTATGCAACGTTAACTCAAATCTTAAGATTGAAATGTTTGAATACGTTCGAAAACATGTTTACGCGTTACTAAATATAATATAAACTCTAGTATCGTTTTCGATATCAATGATAGTTTACAGGTTTTTTCATTTTTTTTGTTGAAAACTAATAAGTTTTAAAGACTGTATAATTTATAATTATTTAGTATTGATAAATATAAAGAATATATACCTATATAATAAGGTTAGGTTAGGTTAGGTTTGGGAGGAAGGTGAGGCAAAAGAAGAAGAAGAATAATTATACTTAGTTTAATATTATGAATTATGGACCAGACGCATAACACTTTAACAATATTAGACATTTAATTGGAGTAATTCCTACACCATTATGGCAATATGGCATAATTATCAGGTATCACACTCAATGAACAGTTTAAATAATATCGAAAACAAAATGACTTGTATGTTCGTATAGATTAAATTGTCATGTATAACATTATTTTATTTTCATAACATTATGTTATTGTTTTATTTTATGCAAATTGAACACAATGATGTTATGAAATTAAATAAATATCAAACTTCTCAATTAAATTGATTATTTAGGTAATTAAATATGTATATTACATATTAAATTATAATATATATATATATATATATGTGTGTGTGTGTGTCGGGTATATTATTTATTATTTATATTTATAATTTAATATCAAATAAAAAAATCTTTATGAAAAACTTTAATTAGGTACCTGAGCACAATTCACTTGCATTTAAGAATACATACACTTGATGGACTCATTTATCAAAATAATTTTATCTGTAAACGACGATAATAATAAAATTTGATAAATTATCAAAATAAATAAATTTCTTCCGTATTACTATCAGGGCCGTATTTACAATTTTTGTGGCCTGGATCAACTATATTTTTACACCCTCCCTCCCATCCCACTAAAAAATAGATCCACATTTTTGAGTTCTCTTAATACATTTTTAGTTATGATTCTTTATTCACTTAAATTTGTCATATTTTAATTACTATTATTAAAATATAGGTTAAACAACATTTATTATACATTACAAAAAAAAATAAAAAAAAGAACCGGATGGGCCTCGCTCTGCTGTACAGTTAGGGGTGGAGTGCACCTCCCTTATAGGATAGGTCATTATTATAATGGATTTGTTAAATTTGAATGCAATGATAGATATCATTGTATACGAATAACGATTCTGAACGGAGTTCATATGTTTGTCTAGGATATAATACATTGTTATTTATAAACATTGTAAAAAGTATATTTAATTTTGAAACGATAAATATATTTTTCAATTAGGATGGGTTGGCAGTTGCATACAGCGATATAGTTTGTCAGTCTAGAACATTCTACATTATATTATATTTTACATGTAATTTTATGTCAATATTCGCTGTTCAAACGCTTATAAAAAAAAATAATGCCTATGGATTTTAGTTATTTTTGAATGAAAATAAGAACTACTTCTGTGGAATCTTCTATTAAATTTTCAAGTATTTTGTACAAGCCAAATTTTTTTTATCACCGATTATTAAATGCCTATAAGTGGCTTAAAAATCAATATAATATTTTGAAAAAAATATGACATAAAGGAAGTACCAATCTTAACAGCTGGTAGAAATTTAAAAAATCTGCGACTTATACTTTTTGAATTATAAAAAATATTTAAAATCGTTTGAGAATAAATCGCTATTTTATGCAATTTCGTAAATATTTAAATTTCAAACAGTCATAAAATTTTTTCCTCTAATTCCGGTAGAAATTTTTTTAAAGATTTTTGAAGAGTAGCTTATAGATAACCTCGTGTTAAAATTTTGAACCTTAAGTATGAACAGAAAAAATTTTATGAATTTTTATCTACAAAATAACTTGCAAATTATCGTGATTTTTACATATTTCGTATAAATTGGAACTTTGAGCACTTATAAAAAAAAAATTGTGACTTACGATTTTAGATTTTTTTTTATCAGTTAAGGAACAACTTATAAGAAACCTTGTATTAAATTTTCAAGATTTTCTAGACAGCCAAAAAAATTTTATCGTTATTTAAAAAAAAAATACTTAAAAAACTTGAAAATTTCAATTGTCTATAAATAGCTTAATAAAAGTCAAAATACTTTGAAAATTTAATGGTGTATAGAGAACGCTAATCTAAACATTTGGTGAAAATTTCAAGTATTTACATTGATTAGTTTTTGAGTTATAGCAAAATAAAAAATTTGATTATGTCGAAAACTGGTTTTGCGTAAAAACTCCCGTTTTTCCCAAATTTTTTTATGGTTTTTCCCGTCGCATTTAAAAAATATTGAAAATTTTTAACTTTTGACCCCCCAAAGTACCAAATAGATTCACTTTCCTTTCAGAAAAGTTGCTACATAAGGCAATCAAAGCATTTTTACTGCCCCAAAACGTGTCGACAGACACAAAAAAAAAAAAAAAAAAAAACACACATCATTGTAAAATCAATACATTCTTCACTCCGTTCAGAATCTAAAATATCTACAAAAATGTACACAATAGGTACAATGAATATAATTTTTTCCAGCTTATTGGCAAAATCTTCAATAATATCTTTATAGTTTAATTCTTTTGTGATTTCTGTTTATATATTGTGTATTATATTACAATATTACAATATTAGTATATTACACCGGGCAACAGCGGTGACCGGCCGCCCCTCCTCCCTAAATACGGCCCTGATTACTATTACATGAAATATGATTAAACACTACAAAACGTATAACCTATATTATTGTATATGTGTAGATATATGTGTATGTCTGTGTTCTATGTACAAGTATATATATATATATATATCAAAATAGAAGGCGCTTTTGTGAAAACTAGTGTTCGGCACACTTTATATACCATCATTTTCCACGAGCCACTAATGCTTTTTACTTGTTTTAAATGTTATGTCCGCTTACTGGGTAATGCTAAAAATAAAAATAAATAAAAACGGAAAACGTTCGATCCGATTGACCTAATTCAGAAAAAAGTCCCGTTACGTTACGTATTTCCGCATTTTCGATCGACAAAAATATAAACAAGCGTTCGTGCTCAATAGCAGTTTAAACGAGACCTTATCCATTATACCTACACTTTCTACGTCACGATCAATAGTGTGACAGGTGTTACGTTAATTAGTGGTCGACTGAATTGTTTCTTCTTATTGTTCTGCGTTCGCTATTTTCATTTTTTATGGTACGTCCTTGACTAGTTTTTCTTTATATGTTATGTCCACATGCTACAATATTATATAGTAGTTGTTTAGTAGTTGTTTTCAAACCAACAATCAACGTTTTTAATCTTATACTTTTGTCATATTTCGCTGTCGAAATATGTTTTTATACGGCAAACAAATTGAATATAAGTAAATATGTACTTTTAAAAAAATATTAGTTAAGTGGGCTTTTCACATAAATTAATATTCAAATCAACACTCTTAATCACTGTATCAAATGTGATAGAGTAATAATCTTTTTCAATTGAGCTCAATGGGGAAAAAAAAAGATTTTAATTTTTGTCATATTGTTTAAGTGTTAAAAACAGTCGTAAATAAATAAAAGTTTCATTATCGTCGCATTAATTCTTTTTATATGACATATACAATATCAAAAAAATACAACTATAAAAATATATCAGTGCTACTACAGCAAACCATGCATTTATAAAACAAAATGGACGGGTAATTTTATACAAAATGTTCATTTCGGAAACACTGTTAAATTTATAACTTGTAAAACAAAGGAAACTATTATTTATACAGTAAATACACGCGTGCATATTTGGTGCGTTCAAAGAGGAAAAAAATTTCAATGAAAAATTACACACCGGTAGATAATTTTCACACTGGTACAGTTCCCAAAAAACATCAATACTCAATTGTAAATAAACTTTGATCACACTTTAATTTTTTACGCGCATAACATAAATACGAGTACGAAATCAAAAATTGTGTTTTTTGGTTATGTTGTGCTTATTTTATACTTACATAAGTAAAATTTAATACAAAATACATAAATTAAACAATTTAATTATATAAAAATACATATTAAAAATAATCTTCAATAATATTATTCTCAATAGCTCATAATTTGTATTGAATAAAAAATCTAGGAAAAACACAGTGACTAAAGTCAATGATTCAAATTAGCTGGACAATAAAGTTGTAAGCAACTAAGAAATAATTTATAATTACATCGGTTGTGGTGACATAGAGGATTCAAAAAGTTCAGTGGTGCCATGTTCCATGACAATACTTTAATTTGTATCAAATGTTGTATGACTTCTGAATAAAACCAAAAACTTATTTAAAAAAAAAAAAAAAACCTTTAATATATATTACGACATCTTATAATTGTTTATAAATTCCGAATAGCCATATACTTATAGTACTTTAATCATAACTCACGATCAAAGAAAAATATGGAAAAAATACTCGACTTAAAGGTTTGAAATAAAAACCAATAAGTGACTACTAGGACATAGGTTTTCAGACATTTCGAATATTTAAAATCTCAATATTATTTTAAGATGAATTATCTGTTAATATACATATTAATTTTAGTAAACATTTATCCTGGTAATTTTTTTTAATAATTTTGTTTGAAACGACTGTTGACTATTTTAACCTATTTTGCTATTTCCTTATGAACTTTATTATAAACGATAGCATTTGTTCATCACAAGTACCGTTTAAGTGATAAAAACATATTGTTGGTTTGTGAAACTCGATTCAAAATGCTTGTAGGTAAATATATTTGTGCATAATGAGAGAAAAATATATTTACACCGAATACACCCGTATTTTTACTAAACTGTACTCAACCTATTTCCATCCAAAATCTTCCGTATTTCATTCAATTCTTAGTTAATATTCCCGTAATCGATTCAATTTCTTGACCTGCAATATGTTCATGTTGTATTCCGTTCTCATTACCGCGATTATTGTTTAGACTGATACAATTTTAGGTTTCTGTCATCTACTGCCATGATTTTGGAATGTGCAAAAATTGTATTAGTTATTATGTGGAATGCGATTAAGTTGTGCGTTTGCCCTGTATTTAACGTGTATGCAATAGAAACAACAAGGGTTCTATACAGAATACATGACATTGTAAAAATGTGTATTTAAAAATAGCCTACATTTTTCAATAACACTTATATAATTATTGATATCTTATTAAAATATTATTGCTCACGTCAACAAATCAACTTCCTGGTAAACAATGGTTTCTAAAATTTTAAGTTATAACTAGGTCAAAAGTGCAAACTAATTTTATATTCAGACTCATCGCACTAAATATGCTTCAAAGTTCAATCACTCCATTATATTATTCGAAATTATATTTACTGTTAATAAAAAATTTAAATATTTACACTTTTTTCTTTCCTTTTTAAATCTCAACTTGTTTTTTCTTCTTTCTTTTGTTCAACATAACTATGTTAACGTTTCGACATTGTCGCAATTGATTAAAATGAAATACGATAGTTAAATGAGAATAATACAACATACAAACTGATGAATTTGTTCAAAATACAAAAATTAAATCCATTAACAATTAATTTTTGGAAAATAATAAAAACAGTTGTTTGTAGTAACATTAAAATTTACTCAGACATTCTCAATAACACTATAAAACTATGAACAATGTTTGATAGTTCAATTTCTTTTGTAAAACAATGTTTTCTATTTTATGTTTTAGTATAACAACTATTTTATGTAAAATAATTTAAATAAAGTATTCATTTATATCTCATATTTTTCTAAACTAAAACCATATAACGGTTGTACATACAAAAATTAATCTAGTCAATCATTAATACATTAGTCTTGAAAATAAATACACATAACAATTCATCGATTAACTTACTAACTATTTACAATCTCTTTTATTGTAATAGTATTAAAAACCGTATTAATATTTAATGCAAATGATAAAATTTACTACTTTACTGGTGTCATAATTCATAATAATACCATATAATTATAATATCTCTATCAAAACATGTTGATAAAGAAATATAACGTTTGAATAAACACAACTTCACAGCTCATAATAATTAAAGCCTAAGTCACCAATTGTGTAATTTAAATATTTAATTTTGTATTAATAATACTCAATATAGATTTGAATCACGTGCTTTTCATGTAAGCCAAAAAAAAAAAACAATTTATAGAATAATTAAATTTAAAATATATAAGAAAACTAAATACTCTTTAGTTTTTAAATTAGCAACTAAGAATGGATTAATTATTTGAATAACATAACATAATGTTGATTAGTTTTTGGATAGTAACAACTCAACTTATCGTATAAGCAATTAGAATGAAAAATATTAATTAGTTGTAACCATAAACACTTAAATATATAATATATACAGTGGCGCATTTTTTTTTGGGGGGGGGGGTGTCTTCCATGTGTGCACACCCATCGAGTTTAAAAAAAAAGTCCTAATATATTAGATATTGGAATTTCATCATAACCTACAAATTTTCTATTACCTATACCATTTACATGAATTTTAAAATGTAAAACTTTTTGTCAATTCCTAACATAGTAAATTGTTAAAAAGTAAGTTCAATGTTTTTTACATCAGTAAATAATTTTAAACATTTTGTTTGTGAGATGTAATAAATGTTTGACACCTCCCAAGAAATCACCCAAAATACGCCACTGAATATTTATATACTCGTATATATCATCTGTATAATTAATATCTGTTTTTTCTTTATTTTATACAAAACAAATACACCAGAATTAAAATAATTAACCCATCTACAATTATTTCTTAACTAATTTTGAGTTAAAAAATACGGAGACAACTTTGATTATTCCGATAATTTTCATATTAAAATGTATAAAAAATATGTATTACAATATAATGCCAAAATAACTAAAGCTGTTTTTCATACTTACAGCAAAATATTTATATTATTATATAATAAGGAAACTACGCATTTCTACTTTCTATAATATTTATCAACAATTACCATATTTTATTTCAATAAAACGTCAATCAAGACGATTAAGTTAAGTGGTCATGTTAATTATTAAGTAAACAGTTTTTGATTTATTTATATACAAATAGTTCCATAATTACATTTAAGTGTAATTAACTGTTTAAAATTACACAACAACGTGTTAAAAATGTAGTTAAGTTATTTGAGTTAGAAATTTTTAGATTAATTCGAGGTTTCGAATTAATTTGAGGAAGATCAAAATATAGATTTATTTTTCTTACAGAAAAAAAAAAATCTAATATAGTATGATTATTGATTAAGAAACACGATTTACACTAGTTTAGAATAATCAAAACACTTAAGAAATAAATTACAATACAAAATACATTAAATACATTTTTTGATGTTTGTTCTTTGATTGATCGTTTACATTTTAAAAGTCCATACATATAGTACAACGCCATCTTTAGGTAAATTTTCGCAACGTAATGCACATTACAAGTATAAATAAAATTATTTCAAACTATATTAAAAGTATTTTTTTTTTTTTGCTTTTCTTAAATATGATCGTTAATTAGTCCATTAATTTATTCTAATAGTTCCATTTTCGGTTACGTTTATATTCTTTATTAAATATACATAGTGGTAAAATGAACAATTTCGAATCACAATAAGATGAATAGAATATTAACGTGGAGTTTTCAAAGTGTTCAAACCTTATTCCAGTGGCAACTTTGGGAACATAAATAAATGAGGGAATGTGTGTTAAAAATGTTTGTTAGAATTTAAAAAATTAACTATTTATCCACTGAATTCAAAACGTCAAAAAATACATAATTTTTGATAACAATGGCCTTATTTATTCTCGTTTATATTAACAACTACAAAACCTTTTTTTTTTATACCTATTCTCAAAACCATCACATACAGACTTATACCGAAAAGAGATGTACCTACGTTTTCGGTCACGTGTATTTATATGTATGTATCTCAAACGACTCCCAACTAACGTACCGAACAAACACGACGGTGTAACGACAGATTTTTTAATTATGCCTTTTTTTTGTATATGCTATTGTTTTTATCGACATCTATAGATAGTTATCTATGGCTTGGATCAGAGTAGTGGTTTTCGCATATTCGTTACTTTTACATAAAAAATGATTTCTATCGCGGGACATTGTAATAACTTGGTATTATATGACGCAGAAGTAGGCGTGCGGAGCGAAAAACAGTTGCTATATTTAGGTAGGATTTCGGGAGCGCACAATAGCGACCGCGAACTACTGCGCGCGTCATTAAAAAGTGCGTTGCTTATGTCAGACGACGGTACCGCGTTGTTGTTTATGCATACACATTACTACCGCACATGACTAAATCGATCTCGAACGATCTTTAACGCTTATTTTCGTCGCCGTAGATCGTGTTGTATCACTGCGTTTACCAGCCACATCGTTTTTGTCTTATTATGAAACCTATAAATACATAATATCTGTGCACACACGCGTATTCACACATTATAAATTAAGATCTACGTCGTCATGTCACTACAATATTTCTAAGCATCCATTCACATAACGGAATAACGCGTTCGTGTTTATATTTAAAACCACCAACGCTTCGTTTGAGCGTGTGAATCTTGCGAGCTCAAACATCTACGATTCCAATTAATATTGTACTAATTAAATAAATAAGTTCGAGGACTGCCGTGCGGGTGCGTAACCGGCGTGACGACGAACCAAAATCTTGTCAAAAATAATGTTCATTATTAGCATACTTGTTATGAACAATTGTTTGATTTTTTCGTCGGACGGTTTTGTTTACGGATACAAGACGCCCTCTGAGTTTCCGCTCGTGACTGAGATGTCTCGTCAATAATTACAAAGTTACCATAATATTAATATTACTCGGTTTGTTACCGGTACAAAAGAAATATGATTTGCTAAATTTTGGTTTTCTCGGATGATCTAACATCTGCGTTAAACGCACTGCATAATATGTCATTATTAAACAATCCTACGTAAACAAATGTCTCATTCGACGATTTAAAATGCTCAATCCACATAGATAAATAAAATATTTTGATATGCAATACGAAATACATTTAAAGTTTTTAATTATATTATTATATCAATATCATCTAATGCATGATTTTTTTTTTAATATCTAAATTATTAAACAACATATTTTATGTTAATTTAAGACGTTTATTTCAAGGTAACGAGCCTATGAAGTACATCAAGTTGAATTTTCGTCTTGTTTAGTGATCGCATTTTCCAAAAATTACAAAAGAAAATCATTTTAATTTGTGTAATAATATGTACTTATATTTATTACTAAAAAATTACAACTATTGTGCATATAAAAATAAAATCTCCAAAATAATTTTCGAGTCTACTCTGACGAGATACTGTATGAAACTTTTAACACGTTACTACTTACTAGAATAAAAAAATAAAAAAATAGAATTAAGAAAAAGAAAAACATTGAAAAAATCAATATAATAAATTATTCCTACCGTTACTTTTGTATACATTACGCTCTACTACTAAAAACAAAGATAAATAACAGATTACGTTTATTGTTGATGAAAAATTATTTAATTAACACTTTTGTAATTACCTACCGTACAAATTAAGTAGTGTATCAACATATTTTAATAGTTTTAATGACCCTAGATTTGTGTACGGAAAAAATACCATAATAATCTAAAGAAAAAGAATACGGACAAAGTACACACTATAAAATGCGTTTAGTGTTCAATTTTATGTTGTAGATAATTTTTATTGATGTTTTATAAGTTGTAAATATTTGAGTCAATTATTCTTTATAGCTCTTTTTTAATATTATAATACAATTTAAAAAGATTACATTTACGATTAAGCTACTATTTTTTTGTCTTACAAACATATAATTTATATATGTATCAAATAAATTGAAAGCGTAGAAATTGGTAAATTTATATCTTCTAGAATGATAAAAGTGTTGACGAAGTTAACACGAAATTAATTAATACACGTCTATTCAATAATTTAGTATCGATGACTTCATTGTTATCTTTATACTGGTTTTATCTGATTGTATTTGTTTATAGTTTAAATGTAAGTGTTATTAAATAAACTTACATACCAATAAAGATCACTGACCAGTTAACTTTAGCTAGTCGAGTATTATATTATTAATTTACTTAAGTAAATTAAAGAGAAGGACAAAATCATTGAATTGAAATTGATGTGCATTAAATTAAAATTTAGTAGGTTTAAATTTACTATGCTCGTAAAAATATTTAAACTAATAAGACGATTAGTAAAAAAAAAAAGTTGACAGTTCGCAAGATTTTAATATATATAATTTTAATGGTTTATTTATTTTTTATATCGTCAATTTGTCGATTGTAATATTGAAATCCTTAATTTAATTTTTCAAAATATCTCGCACTAATTATATTTATAGTTAGAGTAATATTAAATAAATAATCAATAATTATTATTTGTCAAAAAATAAGACAGGACTATTAAAAATTATAATTATAAATTATTCCACATCACTCATTTATACTCAATTTTCAATAATTGAAAATATAAATAAATTATAAATATAAGTATAATAAATATAGTTTATAATATTATAAATTATTTATATAAGATTGGTTCGACATTTGGGTCCATCATCAGTTTAAAAGAACTTTATGAAGCATCTCATTCAATAAAAAATTGGATACGGAAGGCACTACGTAAACATTACTCAATATTCTTAGAGAAAGAATTTTTTAGTCTTTAAGAAGAAAAAAAACTTTAAAAAGTACGAAAAATGTTGAATTCTTTGAGTATAAATTTTTTAGTGATCTTATATTTAAGATTTTTTTTCTTATATTATAGATTTTTTGATTATTATTAAGAAAATAAAATATTTTTGTTACACATTTTATTCATTTTTTGTTTTACTTAGAAAAACTATATAATATTGATAATTTAATTGAGTGATTTTTAACAACGTTCTTTTACTTGAAGTATATGTATGTATAATAATGTAACCTATGAAACAACACGAAAACATTATTATTTAATAAGTATCAAACCCAGTGTTATTTGAACGATTTATAGAGAAATATAATTTAGGTATAATTATTTTAGACTAAAACATTAATTTCTGTCAAAAATAAAGTGTTAAAAAAAATTAATAATTTAATAACTAAATAAATAGACAATTTCTTAAAAGATGTCGGTCAAAGTAATCAGATTAACAGCAATGCAATGCGATCGTAAAAATGTGCGAAGATACTCAACAGTCGTTAATTAAATATTATTATCAACTCAGTAATAAATTTGAAGCTTAATTGTGATGATTTACATTGTCGATCAACTATCCTCTTTTGCGAGTAGATCAGCTGACATCGGAAACTTGGAACTTGTAATTTAAACTCTTTCTGGATATTTTATGTTATCAAAGCAATTGATTCGTCAACTACTTTAACAACAGTTGTTTGAAAACAACGAGTAACATAATCACAAACCGGTGGAATGATCGTACCAATCACAAGAAAACTCTTAAGTAAATAAATATACGCTTGTAATGTTAGTTTACACACTAACGTAACCATTTAAAGATTCAGCTTCGCATACAAATTTGTGTTGTTTGGGGGTAAAAATGGTTAGTGTAAGTAGGTTTGCTGTTTGTGTGTGCGTAGGGAATGCAGAAAATCGATACGAGTGGAGGTATAGGCCAAAGGTAACCAACCCCAAATAGTTGAGAGAAAGACGAGAAAGAAAAAGAATGATTAATAAAATAGCCGAGTCACATAGAAATATAATTCGTGATATAAATAATCTAAATCTTAAATTTTATTTTGCAAATTTGTATATTATTTATTTGTATAAATATGTATTTGCATATTCTAAAGTTATTCATTTTTAGAGCATATTTTAGCGATATATGTTTTTAAGTGCTATACAAAGTACTTATACATCTTATAGTATGTCCCTTATTTATTTTTTTGATTGTCTAAAGATCTAGTATTTTTTAAGAATACGCCACTTTCTTCCATCGAAATGGAACGAAGCTTTATTAAATATAAAATTTGTTTTAAAATAACTGCCATAGATGTATGTTTGAAAATATGAGAAAATGTTTAAAAGTACAGCGCAATTTTCAAGATAAAAAAATTTGTGAATAATGTAAATAATTTAAATTTATTTAAACTCGTTGCTCTGTTTTATATTTCAGGACCACAATCAAGCATTGAATTTGACTAATTACTCTCAAATCAATCAAAACTTGATTTATTTACATTAACACCATTAAAAATAATAAAAATAATAAAAAGTAACAGTAAATAAGGTATGTGTTAATTTTTCAGTAAAATAAAAAAGTTCTAAAGCCTATTTGGTAAATTTTTAAAGCAATTTACATGGTTTTTTTTTTTTTTTGTAGAGCTAGAAACCTAGTTTAATAACGATTCGATTTTATTTTTATGTTTCGACATTGCACTGGACGCTTGATGGATCGACAGCGGCGGCGACTAGGGAATTGCGCGTGGCAGAGAACTAAACTAGCCAAGTCGTACGCGTGGCGCACACGTGTAGTGCTACCGGTGAAGCCATCCAAAACACGACGAGGTGCACCCTGCGGTGCAGTGGCGACGGGCCAAAGCCTTGGTGCGAAAACGCGTGGCCAATTTAAAAAATAAAAAGCTTTCGATCGATCGTTATACATATATAATCTATTTATATATATATATTGGCGGTAAATCAACTCGTCTATAACATTGATTCATCGTTTCTTCTCCGATTGCGCCCACGCTTAAAATCGCCGTTCATGAGAGATATTCAAACACTGATTAAATAAACAAAAAAAATAACAAGAATGTTAAAAAAAAATTCCTGGTGGGACAATCGCATGTACCGTACACCGTTTTCAGCGATCCGTGAATACACCTTTCCGTACGATTACTAATCAGTTTTCGTCGAAATTTAATGTCCTAGATTATACACTTATTAGAAGAACAAGATAATGAAAATCTGATGAGAAACGTCCACGGTTCTTTCTAACATTCTCATTCTCAAACAACACTGATTTCACATTACATATTTTACATATTCTTACTCTCTAACTATTTTTAATTTGTTTTCCATATTTAATACATATTTGCACTTGAAAACGCATACTTTTACTCTGAACATCCATAGTGCAATTAAAATGAATTGATAACTAATGTCAGTCCGATAACAAATAAAATATTTTTTAAATGTGAGTTAGTTTTTTAAACTACATCGAACTGATCATGTAAATGTTAATGATAACTAAATAGCGTCGAAAGCTATAAATTATTACATTTTCATACGCCCTTTTTTATATAATAATATATAATAAAATATTTATTTTTTGATTAAGTGCACTAAATTTTAAATTTATTTTTTTATTTTTATTTTTTTTTTAATGCATATTACATATCGGCGGTTTTTTGTGAAGATGAATCCGTTTCCAAATTATAAAATATAATTCATATTTAACATGATATAATTGATGTACTCTGTTTCCTGGAACATTTTTTTTTTTTTTTTAATTTTTTAAACATTATATATAATATTAGTAATTTTCAATATTAATAATTATTATCGCCGAACAATAAAGCGTTCCAGTGAACTTTTCGGAGAAATATTCAAAGGGACGTTTCTTATGCGCAATGAGATACAGGGGAACTAAATCTTGCGTCTTCCTACAACTTTAGACCCTGTGTGGGAGACAGTAGTATCGTTCACTTTCAATCGTGATATTCGTTTAATAAATTCTTTAATTACTATTATTATTATAGTTGAACTCGATTGTTTTTAACGTTTAATTATTATCTACGTTTCCGGTCGAATTATTATTATTATTGTACATGGGCGGAGAATGCGGTATAGGTGAGTTGATTCCTGAGACCTTTATCATATATTAGTAGATTCCCGGGTCCTTAAGAGGTACGTACGAGTTGATTCCCGGGTCTTTATATATTTTATTCAATATTTAGTAAGATATTCAGCCTATAAGCATAACCCAAGAAACACCACGAGGAGGTTGGCTGACAAGTTTCTCAAAAATGTTTTTTTAGTTTTTTTATATTTTGAAAATTATTTAATTTTTATTTATTTAATTATATTATATTTATTATTATTAAAAACATTTAGTTGTAATTAGGTAAAAAATTATTATTAAAAACATTTGGTAGTAAGTAGGTAAAAAATATAAAAAAATTTAGTAATTTGGTAAAAATTTGTAACACATTGTTTTTATAAATTGGTATCTGGTAATGAGATTATCAGTATACCGTGACAACTATTCTCTTAAAAAAATTTGTTTTTCTTGATGTTTTTTTAGATTTTTTAGTGCCATTACTTCTGCATTTAATATACGTTTCAGATTATACTTCTAACAGCTCATTTATAAATACAAAAATATTTGGGTGCCCACTATAGAAACAACTGTTGAGCTTAGAGTGAAAACTCTCACAGCTATTCGTAGTTCTATTTAAAGTAGTTGAGAATTGAGCCCATATACTTGGTGGAAAACTAGCTTCTGGTGAAATATAATTGTCAAATACGTAGTCCATAAACTTTTCAATTCTTTCGTCTCCTGTTGGTCGAATTGCCATCAACTTGTCTATAAAGCAATCAATAACTTCTATTGGTCTTAAAAAAGGTAGGCCAAAAAATTACCGGTCTCGTTTTCTGAACTAGTGTCTTTGTAAATTGCCGAAAGACCTAGATTCTGAATTTTCCGCCACCAACTTTGGGCTGGATGAAATCTGCACCCTCGTATTTGTGATGTTGGCGTGTAATGATTTTTTTTTTTTTTGTAAATTCGCGCGTGGTCTCGGTGGACATAAGAGCGAGTTGTGTGTGACGGTTGAACTCTTTACGGTCATAAACTCTTTACTCGTGCAATCTATTGATAATTAATATACAACAATAGGGAATCAACTCGTACGTATCCTCTAATGACCAGGGAATCAACTAAACGGTGTCGGTGCAGGTAAACAGGTACCCGGGAATCAACTCGTACGCAGCCGGAGAATGCTCCTAAAACTGTAACGATTTTTACGACAGTTTTCAATCGAATACGAAAATACAATGTCAATACTGTTCATAAAGAGTCTAATGTGAGCTATAAATGTGGTTTTAAATCAAATCATTATTTTGTGATAATTGTAATACTACCCACCTGTTATAAATTATTTCGGTTGTACAACATAACTATTATTAATTTCGCTTTTAGTTTCTATAACGTAATTCATATTACTTTGATCTATAAGGTGGATGGCATTTACACAATTATATCACAAATTAGTTGATGTAATTCATTTATGTTATACTGATTGCAAAATTTAGGAATTTTATTCAGTACATAATAAAATTGCTTTTCATTTATGGTTTTTTTTTTTTATGTTAGTTAAAATATAAAAAGAAGAAAATTGTATGTTATTGACATACATTTTTACTGTAGTTCTAATAGACACTATAATGTAAACAAAAAATAGTTTGGAAATGTATGACGCGTACATAAAATTTACACACGGTCTCCTGGTCAATGCATGAAAGAATTATGTGGCAATGAATGTGTTAAGTATGTATAAATGCTTGAAAAGTGAGTAGTAGATTAAATAATTCTACTAGTTTTTATTGTATTGTAAAATACGTTGGTTTTCAAGACTTTTAATCCCATATATTCAACAAAGACTTGCTTTCACTTGCAAATGAATGATCAATTATTTTTCTAAACAATCATTTTAAGGTAGGTGTTTGTGTAAAATAAAAAAAACAAATATATTACTGAATTGTAACATTAATAACTATAATTTATAATATTCATGAGACTTGGCAAAAAAATAAAATAAATTCAATTTAAATGTTTAGAATAAACTTCAATGTACATTATTTATAGTCATATTTTCTAACCCTGAAACAAGTTTATCAACACACCTACATTAAACAACCAGACAACTATGGTGTAAATATTTCGTTTTCATAAATGACAGTGTAGTGACCGTGTTTTCATAACTGGATGTCATTTAATTAAAATAAAATTGGAAAACAATTTGACAATACCAAATAAATAATATAAAAACAACACGACTTATTTATGTTTACTATTTGTATCGTGTTTTCACAATAATATTTTTATACATCAAAATGTATTATAATATTAGTTTCTGCAACTTTAAAAAAATAATTTTTTGTGCTACCAGCATTCTGTCCTTAACGATAATAGATAAATATAAAAATTCCTACACAATTAACAAATTTACATTTTCATTACTATTTGTAAAATATAACACATAAATATTTTTTTATCCTATAAAAAATGTTGGTAATTGATTAGATATTGTTTTCTCTATTAGTATTACATTGTTTAATATTAGGTATATTAATATTTATGCTACGTAGATTTATTTCAAAGTATTTTGAGGTTTATGATATATGTTTATAAAATTATTTTTTATAACTCGTCAAACAATACGTTTTTATTATAGTTAATTTTTAATTTTTATCCAAATCAAAGTAAAAAAAAATAAATTTATAAATAATAAGTAGGTTTTTTCAAGAATACTCAACTGTTATGAACAAATTGTTTCTTCCTTTTCTCATGTACTCAATAGTAAAATTTCTCTACTAAATAATATTTAACGTTCAAAGCTAAAAGTATAATAAAATCTATTAAAGTTATTTATAAAAAATGATCAAGTTCATTTCGTTTTGGTCGATTGTCGTTACCATATGTATTTTTAGATTTAATATGAAAAAATATGCAATCATTTTTAAAAACATGTACTTCCTTATTGCAATAATTACTCTGTGAGTGTGGTAAAAAATATTTTCATAACACTATGATAGTGATCAAAAAAATCATTGAATCAATTAATAACTTGTGCACTTAAATATAATAATGCACCAAATAAATCAATTTACATTAAGGCACTCTAATTCAAGTACATAAATATACAAGTAATTGTCTATTACACTGATGTACATGTATGTGTATTGTATGTTTTTCCATCAATCATAATTATTTAAAATTTAAAATTTTGAAAAAATTTGAAAAATTGCTTATAGTTACAAAATGCATACAGCTCCGTATCTTATTAAACAACGCTAAGATGATCATCATTGAAATTATCACTAAAGTGATTGTACTACACCTGTAATATCGACTATGAGGCTATACGGTCACAGAGGTACCAACATCGATCGTCCGACAATTTTTGTCAGACGTCAACTGATAGGAAGACACAATGTTTAGACGTTGGCCGATAATACCTTCGAAAGTTGTTCAATGAAATGAATGCCAGTTATAAATTATAAAATATGGATTTCCTCATTTCTGTGTTTGGAAACTGGTTCTGCTATTAAATATTTATTACTGAAAAAACGAAAACGTCACACGAATGATATTTTTTTGGACAGGGATTTATGGAGAATTCCATACATTTCTTCGCTAACTACTAGGACAAGGTGAAGATTTATTATTATTTATTATTATTATTATTATTATTATTATAACTCCTTCTTTCTTGGACAAAACTTATTGATTTTTCACAGTCTAAAATGAAAGTATAATATTATAATATTATATAATATAATAATCATATTTGACCCGATTATGAACTGATAAACGTCGATCAAATCGGGTGATATAAACAAACGAAATTGAATTTCATCCGATGGATATCCGATATTTGTGTAATTTTCTGATACGGTCGGAAGCACTGAGACCACTTGTATAATATTTACTTTATTTTAATTTATCAAGCTAGTTTGATCGATGTTGATTCTCAGTTGAATTGGCTAATGTTGATGCTACTGCGACTGTAGTCTAACAGTATTTCTGTGATTCAAAAATAATTTTAATAAGTAAGAAACATCTAAAAAACCATAATTTATCAAAACATAGAATTTAAAAATATTAAATAATAAAAACATTCAAAGAACATCCAAAACATAATTATTATTTTGACTTAACAACACAATACTATTTTAACAATAGTTGTAAACGTTATAAAAAATGATAGTCAAGCTTTTTTATTACAGTGCCATGCTATGAAATTTTAGGAAAATAACGATTATTTTTAGAACTTATTTACAATTTGTGAAAAAAACATAAAATAAACCCACAAATCTTTAAACGGTTAAAAAGAAAGTTTCATTATAGATTTTGTTTATTTTATACCAATCTAAAAATACCAAAATATATTGTTATTGTGTAAATATCATAGAAACTATAGGAGCAATTTTGTATTGAAAATGAATAATACCTATGGTATTATAATTTATTATCATAGAAAAGTAAATAAGTAAATATTTATAAAGAGTATACGTTTTTATAAACGATTTAATTTTAAAAATAAAACGTCAAATCGATAAAATTAAAAAAATAATAAATAGAGTCATATCAAGTATATCAGACAATAAGTCAAATCTGCTTTCGATACGATACATTTTATATTTCATAAATATTTTTTAAGGTTTCAATTTTTAAATATTAAAAATAAAAAAATAATAATAAAAATTAGTTCTATAAAGTTTAGACAAATTTTGATTACTTTGAGCACATTGCGTTTAATTTTAATGGCACGATTAAAAAATTCAACAACTTAATTATATGGTTGGTTGATGTTTTATTTTATTTGTGTTCATAATTTATAATACTTGTGATGGTAATTTAAAACGAAAAAAAGCAAAGATTTAAAAGATTACTGTAAATTGCCCTTTGAATATACATTTTCATGCAAATCTGTTCATTTGAAATAGTTTTATAATAAAATAATCAGATTAATTATCGTTGAAATATTGTTTTGTTTCAAAATGTATTTTCATTGAATTATTCATAGTTCCAAAATCTTTTTTTAAACTAATTAAATTTAATCGATTTAAATAAAGTAAAACCATGCTATGAGTATAAAAAAAATTAATAAGAGTATTAAGTCTTAAAAAATATTTGTCTCAACTATAAACCAATCTTATTTCTGTAAAGATAACATTTTTTTACTAAAAATTTAAATTTTTTCTTTTATTTGAATATTCAATTTTTATACGAAGATCTAATAATTTACTGTAATTTAGTTTAAATGATATTTTTAATAATTTATGAAAATATTTATTCATGTTCTATTCAAATATAAGAATACAGCATTTACAAATTATCTAATTAAAAATATAACTAAAATATCATAGATTATATAATTTTATTAAAATATTAATTTTATTCAAAATTTAGAATCATTATGAATGTGTGAAATATTATTTTTTTTTTTTTTTTTTTTTATTTAAGAAAATTTACAATCTATATACAATTTATATAATAAGTAAATATGATGATTTGAAAATTACAGGACGTGAAAATCTTGAGGGAAGGGAGTGTCCAATGACACTACTTCCAATTTAAACTTGGTGGGGAGGTAACTTTATAATAATAGCACTAGGCATTATTTAGTAAATCGCGCGGCCATTTGCGATTGAGGCGACGAGGGGGGTTATCAGGTATTGTGCAAGAAGAGAGTTTAGATATGAGTGGGTTTGGATGGTTAAAGGTATTTTTATGAAATTTTTTATAATGATAAGAGGCAAGAGTGGATATTGATGGTATGTTAAGATCGTGATGTAGGGTGCGGTTGCGTACCAGGGAGCATTAGAGAGGACACGCAGAGATATTGATTGGAACGCTTGGAATTTGATTAGGTTTGAATTTTTAGTGGTACCCCACAGTTGAATTCCGTAAGTCATTGCTGGACGTAATATTTGTTTATATATTAGTGTTTTGTTATTTAAAGAGATTTTGGAACGAAGAAGTGGTCTTAATTTGTGAAGTCTGAGGTTAAGGGAAGTTCTTTTAGCTTTGGTGTGATTTTTCCAAGTTAGTCTTTTGTCGAGAACGAGTCCTAGGTATTTTACGGAATCGACAATGGGAATTGTTTGGTTGTTTATGTATACTGGAGGAATTGTAGTAGGCCTGAGGGTAAAAGTGATGTGAGTGGATTTATTTTCATTAACTTTAATTTTCCATAAGCTGAACCAATCTTGTAGTTGAGTTAGGTGGTCTTGGAGGTTGTTTGTAGTGGTGGCTATTTTGGAGTTGGTTGATATTATGGCTGTGTCATCGGCAAAGGTAGCTAGAGTAGTGTTGATAGATTGAGGTAGATCTGCTGTATATATATTATAGAGAGTCGGGGAAAGAATACTGCCTTGAGGTACGCCTGCTTTAATAGGATGTGGATCAGAAGTTTCGTCTTCACATCTTACTGAAAAGGTGCGGTTTGATAGGAAGGATTTGAGTAAGAGAAATTACGGAGTGGGTAAAAATAATAATTTGAACAGAAGTCCTTCATGCCAGACCCGATCAAACGCCTGAGCAACATCAAGAAAAACCCCAGAACAAAATTCTTTTTGTTCCAGAGATGAGGCAATAGTGTCGATTAGTCTGTGAAGTTGGTGAAGAGAGGAGTGTTTACTCCTAAAGCCGAATTGAGCGTTTGGAATACTTTGTTTCTCGTTAAGTATCGGATAAATTCTTTTTAATATGATTTTTTCTAAAATTTTTGAGAAGGTAGGAAGTAAGCTAATAGGCCTATATGAGGAGGGTTGGTCAGGAGGTTTTCCTGGCTTGTAAATTAGGATGATAACTGAGTGTTTCCAGGTGGGAGGGATATATGATAGACGAAGAATGCTATTGTAAATATAAGTGAGAAGAAGGATTGCTTTCTTAGGCAGGTATTTAGCAATAGTATTAGTTATCAGGTCGTGGCCTGGGGATTTATTATTTTTTAAGTTTTTAATGATATTTAGGACTTCAGAAGGGGAGGTATGTTTTGTAGGAAGACACATTGGGAGAGTGTTTAGAAGTGATGCTTCAATATTAGAATAGTGGCTTCTATTGAGAAAGTTTGGATGTGGTGAGAATCTATTTTCAAGGTCTGATGCGAATAAGTTTGCTTTGTCAGTATTTGACGAGGCTAGGGAGTTGTCGGGGTACCGTAGGGGAGGTATCTTAATTTTTTCCTTTAGGATATTTTTAGAGGCTTTCCAAAGAGAGTTGTCTGTATTAGAGAGAGATTCCAAGTAGTTGTGAAATTTGTCAGAATTATGTTTTCGAAGAATATTTTTTAAGGAGTTATTGAGAGAGTTGAAATACTTTTTGTCACTCGGCAGGTGTGTTCTTTGCCATATACGGCGGGCTCGACGCTTTTCTGTAATGAGTTGTATTATGTGTGAGGGTAAGACATTGGTTGTGTGAGTGGTGGGTGAGTTGTTTTTAGAAGCATCGAGTGCAGCCTGTTGTATGATATTTGTGAAGGAGTGTACTGCAGTATCTACGTCAGATGGGATCTTTAAGGAGATGTTGAGGGTGATGGCATTTTCTATAGTTTGACTAAATTTTTTCCAGTTTGTTTTGCCCGGAGTGATAGATGGGTAGTTTTTTGTAGCAGTTGAAGTATCGTTTAGAGTGAGTAATATTGGTGTGTGGTCAGAAGAGAGGTCTGAGGAATTGGTAATAGTGTACTTTATGTGGCTAGGGAGCGTAGTGATAAAAAAGTCTAGAACGTCGGGACGTCTATTGGCATGTGAGGGCCAATATGTAGGGTGGGGAGGAGATATTATTTTAAGATTGTGATCGAGGATAAATCTGTTGAGGGTTCGACCTCTAGTATTAGGTTGACTAAAACCCCACTGGGGATGTTTGGCGTTGAAGTCCCCACCTACCAGGAAGTGAGTACCGAGGGAATTACATATAACGTAATTCGTTGAAATTAGGTTTGATGAACTCTAGTTTTTATACTTATATGTAAACTACCTAGGTTACGTCAAACATCAAATTATAGTTTTTTTTTATTTTATTTAATACGTTAAAGCAACTAAAATTATAATTAAAATTATAGTAAATTAGGAAAGTAACAATTAATCAAGTAATTTAAAAGATAAAAAAAATTATAATCTATTGACTTAAAACAAAAATATTTTCTATATATTATTCATAATAAAATAAGTATAGAAGATAAAACATATTAATCAAAATGTAAAAAACAAAAGAAAATTTTAATAATATTAAATAAAAACTAATCATTTTTGTATATTAATATATTTAATTTTTTTTTCACAGCTTGATGTTTATCAATGTATTTTAATGAAACATTTTCCATTGTTATTTTTAAAATAAACTATAATTTAAGATCTAATAATAATTATTTTAATTATTAATAGGGTCAATAAAACTTTATAAATCCAAGTCGAAACAAATTTATCCACAAATACTATTATTAGGTACTATTATTCTAAAATAAATACATATTTATCAAACTTTATAATATAAAATGTTGTTTTTCTACTTATAATATTATAATATGTTTATTAAGTAACAAATCATGTAATTAATCAATATTTTTTCATGACCATATTTAAGTATTGTAACAAAAATAACAAGATAACACTAAACATTCTAATCCAGGAGCTTGACCTGAATATAAAATATATTTTGCACAAAATGTGTATAGTATGTATTTTTGTCAATAAAAATTTTTATTTTACTATATTTATGAGTTTATGACCAACATTACACAGATTTTATGTTTCAATATTATTTAAATAATAACCTAATACAATTATACATTTTAATATGTATATTAAAAATATTCAAAAGATGTTTTATTTTCAATTTCATATTAACACAGACTGTACAAGTAGAATATCCATTAACATGTAGGTATTAAAAATAATTTTTCTATGAAAAAGTTTAGCATCTTGTCAATTCTATTAGTTTAAAATAAAATAGTCAGCAACCCAGCCGACGAGTTTTTTTTTTTTATTTTGGACTTTATATTTTGGCTCTCGCCAATCTTTTAAGTTTTATATATTATTAGTTAGAATGTTCGAGTTCCGAATAACAGTTAAAAATTAAATAAGTGACGTATTTTATCCAAGACAAAAACAATAAGAATTGGGTTTGACACAAGGTTAATTGGACTCGTCGTAGTCCGTAGGTCAATGGGTGGATCGGCTAAATTAATGTTACCGGTAATATTTATGATGAATGTCTATATTAAATGGACATTTTCTGTTCTCGAAATCACTAATACAAAAATGTTGTGTAAAAGATATTATTTTAATGCAATATAATACAAATAAAATATAAATTACGTATTTTAGCGACAAACTTGAAAGCTGATATGCAAATTTACTAGCAAAACATTTACTAAAATTAAGAAATACAATGTCATTAATTTGTATTTTTTTTTTTTTTTATATAAGCTTGCTATTATTTAAACTTAAACAACAAATACTAAAAATTATATTTTTTTTTAATCAGTACTATAATTTAAATTTGTTTATATAATTAATAAAAGTTATTATATTGTGACAAAGCTACTATATAAAAAGCTGAAGACAAATACGGCATATAACAGTATTAGTGATGAGGTTCCTTAAACTTAAAGTGACGAACTGATAATAAATCATTCAAATGAATGAATTCAAAGAAATGTAGCATAATATATACGAAGGTAGTTCGAAAAAGTTCAATAAACTTTTTAATTTTTAAAATATGTTTTTATTCTTCATGTATATTATTATTTAATTTTTGATCTATTGCATAATACCTATTATCAGGAAAATTATTTCAAATTTTTCTTACTTATTTGAGATAATTCTTATCTCTATAATAAATATTTTCATCGATAATAGATTATTTGCCTAAATTATCAACTGTTTAAAACTAATTTCTGTTTCAACTGTAAAAATAGTAAACTAATGATTTATATGAATATACAATTCTGACTATTGGCACCCATAAACATTATTTTATATGCCAAAATAAACTAAAGTAATCAACAGATGTTTTCAGATAATCTAATATACAAATAATGATTTCAATTTAAAACTATTAGTAGGTACGAAATACATGTTATTTATTCATTGGTAAACAAATAAATAATAATACATTTCGTATTTATTGTAATTTCATACAATATTATTTAGTAAAATATTTTATAAAAACACATGCCCTACTTATGAAAAGTTTATAACATAATCTTCGGTACTAAATGTTTTGGATTAGACCCAAAGGGAAAAAAAAATGTTATATTTTAAAGACCTTTTATGAATTTATACTTAATAAAATTATTATTTGGGCAATAAAACGATCCAAGGTGATTGTAAACATTTTAATATAATTTTAATAAAAAACATAAATCTTCTTTGTATAAGATTTAATATTTTAAATAGTTACACTAGAATAATATATATAATTTAATTATATTACTTATCAATTTTAATTATTTCATATAATATATGAAATAATTATTATACACTCTTTGATTTTTGAAGAGCTTATAAAACCATTTTTTTTCTTTTAATTTTTTTATTAGGATTATAAAAAACGTTAATCTAAAATATTATTTATTAGTTTAACTAAATATTAATTACAATATTCTAATAAATGAGACTTTTCAATTTTATTTAACACTATATATTAGCGTTTAAAATATTATACATATATTATGAGTAAGAAAACAAATGCATATTTTTAATAATACACCTGATTAATAAAAAATATTAATTTTTCTTATTTGTATCAGTGTTTGGCTTTGTTTAAATGATATATTACACTATTTTATAAAAAATTACAACTCCATTAATTAAATTAAAAAAAAAGTTATAAATAAACGGTTTTTAAAAGCATGTCGATGTTATGATTAATATATATTTGGAATACATATAAGAATATATTAAAAAAGGAAATTTTTTAATACTGGTTTTTATATGATATAAAATAATCATTTATACATAAAAGTTTGTATAATATGTAAATGTATTTAAATAATTGATTTCTATGCATATTTTTCACTTTAGATAATATATATATATATATATATATATAGAACAAATAATAAGAATAAGAAAATAACACAATTAACGTATGAAAAATAAAACTTGAAATCCCTGTAAATCTGATTTTATATCATTATAATAATTATTATTTACGAACGTTTCATTTACATTATAAATGTACTTTCATGACAAATAAGTTTGAATAGTTTTCTAAATTGAACTGCTCTAAGTAAACATTGACATTAAAACTAATATTAAGATTACAATAAAATTCCTTGTATTAAGTGTTGTTGCCACGAACAGACTCTTAATACTTTTAAACTCGTTATATCAAAAAAAAAAAAAATAATAATAATTGTATGAAATGAAATGATATTTCAGAAAATTACGTTTCTCAAATATTACAGTATTTGACAATAGAACATTGATTTTATAATTTAAAGTTGTAAATTCAGTAAAATAAAAACTATAGTAGGTATTCATATACATATACATTATTTCTTTATACAGAAATAATAATATTGTTAGTTTTTAGTAGTTATTATTAGGTTAGTATGCATATACATACCTACTAATAACTACTAAAAACTAACAATATTATTATTTTTCAAACCGTCTACATATTCGATCACACCATTGAATAAGCGTATTATTGTAACTCATACCTATGTCAGTAAAAGTGTTAAATTTAAACTTTCAATAGTTGTAAACAGCTTTGATTTATTAAAGAAAACTATTACTTAACGTAACATTAAACGAAAATATACATATATATTTTTTTTCGAGTAATTCCTTCAAATATTTTATTAACTTACACAGCGTGAATTCAAAATGTACACAAAAAGTAAATAAATAATAATGATTCCGTTGCAACATAATACAATGTTGAAAAAATAAAAATATTGCCAATAAAAATGGCACAAAATACGTTGTTTTCAATGCCCGTCACAAATAATTTAATTTTTATTAAATATTTGTTTAATGTTACATTTATTTTATTGAATATTTGTTCTGCGAAGGTGACTTATATTAAACACTATTATACCTACTACTATTAGTTGATTAAAATATCTTCTCGCACACACTCTAATAATTATGTACTTATATAGTTCTATGTGTGTGTGTAAGTAAAAAATATTGCGTTGTAAAAAGACATCCCACATGCGCGTGTTGTCATCGAATAGCCTCGACAAACCTTCAACGCGTGCACCGCACCTTCACAAAGTAAATAATAATTAAAATCACAATAATAAAACGAAATTATTAAAAAAAATATATATATATTAAACGTATATGATCGTGAAAATAATTACTATACTGCTATTAAAATTATTATCTTTACAACGTTTAAGTGGAATTCGTTTGAGTTCATTAGTCAACGGCTTTTAACAAGAACTTACTATTTGGCTACGGGCCAATTACAAAGGACGCGCGCGGACAAAAATTTGCATGACCCGCAACCCACCCTCATCATTCCCTGCCATCTGAGCCAAAATACATATAACGTCATAATATGCTGACTGTGAAACAAAAACAACGCCATTAATAAGTGTTTTTCTTTTAGTTTTTGAGTAATATTTTTGGAGTACATTATTAACATGAGTTTTCAAAAATCTATTTCAACTAAAAATAATTACATACCGAATAATACATACTTATTAATGCATAATAATAATTTTTATGATTCGTTAAAATTAATGTTTAACATATCACAAGAAATTATATTTTTTGTTTAATGCTACAGTCATCGGAATTTTTTGTCTATAGCATTGAAATAAAACATCCATCGTCTTATATTATAAATAATTTTTAATAACTGTATTTTTACAAAAATCGTAATCGCCAATCTTTAATATCTTTGAAATTAAATCAATATATAAAAAAAATATTATTCTCATGATATACAAAATTAAACAAAAATTTGTTATTGTCGTATAATAATAAATCTAAATATAAATACATATAAATAATTTTTAATGACATATAATAGTAATGGAAAGCTGTTAAAAATGATTCATTATTAAATCATAACCAATATCTCGAAAAATGTATGAATCAAATAATAAAATAATCTTTGTAAAGAATAATAATTACAATCCTTCTACATTGTATTACATAATATGTAATACAATGTAGAAGGATATATTATATTTTTAGTATTTACTGTTAAAATAAAAACTATAAAAATAATCATTTTTAATCATTTTCATTTTAGTATCTATTTATTATATTTTTCAACTAAATTTTAACTAAATGTGGTCGCTAAATCAATTATTTTATACTCCCCCGATGAAAATTTGTAATTGTAAATATTTAACAAAATAATTTTGAATTAAAACGAAATTAAATGATAAAATAATTAGTAATCTAAACTTCTAAGCCCTCGTCTGTTATTGTGTGTTGTACAATAAAAAAAAATGTTTATAAACTTATTTATGTACCTCAAAATTTTACTAATATTATTGTCATATAATAGTTTCATTCAGAATTTAAAATCATATTATTTAAATAATAAATTGTGTAAAATCGTTTATATTTTTACTTTCATTGATACTTTCGCTAGTAGATTATAAATAGAATTTGGCAAAACTCATTTTAATGTGAAATACTTGTACGGTGTGTTTATAACTGTAAAGCTTATAAATTTTAAGAATTATTAACCATGCAATATATTATTTTTTTTCATTTTAAAACCGTGAAAAACTATTCAACAAAAGCAAACACAAGTATTAAACTGATCAATTGTTCCAGACACTTCTTTATTAAATTTAAGCTCAAATATATAGTTACGTACAATCTACAATTAAATAATTCAATGTAAATTTACAAGAGATGCTCCATATTTTAGATTCTGAGTGAAGCGAAGAATAAATTGATTTTACTATGATGTATGTGTGTGTTTTTGTTAATGTGTACACGATTATAACTCAAAATATAATAATCGTAAAACATGCCATTTTTATTGAATCCTTATATCGCCATTTTCTACATGAAGTTTTGTATTCAGAAGAATTTTTTTTCAGCTATTTATAGAAAATTGAAATTGACATGTTTTCTTATTTTTTTTTTAAAATGGCAATAAAATAATTATAATCCGATAAAAAGCTTTGAAAATTTAATATAAAAATGTTCATATATATATATATATATATTTATATTACTGATTAAAAAAAAAAATTGAATAATAATAATAAATAAATAATAAATAATTATGATTGAAAAATATATTATAAGAAAAATTAAAAATGTTTAATTTTGACAAAATAATAAAAGTCATGATAATCTGGTACACTTTTGTAGTAAAAAATGTATTTAATTGTCAACTATTATATTAAAGGCTTGAAAATAAGGTACAAGATTTTTCTTATAATTTTATTTGTAATTAAAAAATCAAATCTAAATCAAATATCTCAAAAAATTTCCATTTATCGATATTAGTTTTTTAGTTAATGACAACTCATAATTTCAAAATTTTTTTTATGAAGTTATTGATATTTATAGATCTTGAAATTTTCGATTTTCCAAAATATAAAATACCTCTTTTTATTGCGAAAGTTATAACATTAAAAAATCATGACGAAATTTGGTTTTAGGTAGTACCATCTTCAAAAAACATAAACAGATCCACTCGATCTCTTTCCCTCAAAATCGTTTTTTCAAGAGCAATTGTGCATTGACGTCAAGTTCAAAACACGAATATAATAATACCGTTCACCTATCTCTATACCTCACCTGACCTTTGTGTGTCTCTAAATCTAGGATTCTTGCTTTTTTTTTTGTGAGCTTTCCAATCCCTCCATTATTTTTTAATAGAAATATAAATTTGTAATCTATTTTAACGAAGTGCAATGGTTGTTAGGATTTTAGATGTATTATACAATGTTTTTAAAAAATAACAATCTCAGCCTATAATGTGATAATAACTCCACAGTCTGTAACACTGAAAAGTGATTAAAGTGGTTGAAAGTGATTGCATTTAGCAGTAAAAATACTTTGAGATCGATAAACCATTTTGCCTACGGTCCCCAGATAGCTGCAGCTACTACTCTTATGTTTATGGCACACGTGCAGCATACGGATCGTACTTTGGCAAAGCTGGGTTGAACGTATACAGTGTGTGATTAACAACAATGCCTTCTGTATCCACTAGAACCGTAATGCACAGGAGAAAATGGAGTTTGCTGCCCACAGGATTAAGCTCTATACATTACAAAAACAGTATATTATCGAGTTAAGTGTTAAGAACACTAAACTGCCATCTGCAAGGCATTCGAATATCGTTTTCTTATAATTTGATATTTTATTGGTATAGTAATATAAATATTTATTGATCAGTTCTTCTGTACAATCACTCGAATCAATGAATTATTTTTGCTACCGTCAAACAAATCTAACTCGTTGAACTGTACGTGATTAGTCTATCAAAATCTATATTATTAAGAAACAATAAAAATAAACATTAAAATTCTGATAATATTTTAAGCTAAACTCATTTAAAAGTTATAAAAATATATTTAACACAAAACAATAATTTAACTTTAATTTTGAAAAACTATAGATGCAATATATATACATATATTTATTAAAATTGAATAATTTTCTTATAACATAATACAATAATTATTGTTGTTTGAAAACATATTTTTAATTTAACATATACGATTTATTATAGTTCAGGTTGACAATAAAAATGTTTTTTTTTCCTCTGATAATTCCTCAGATAATGTTTTCGACATTAATTATAAAGAATCAAATACTATATGCTATACAAAATTAATTCATCAGGGAAACATTAAATGTACCTATATTTTACGTTAAATTCAAATAAAAAAATCATAATTTGAGCAATATACATTAGGCATACCAAACTTCCCTCGTTCTCTACAAGAAAAATAAATGAGCGTGAAAATTTAACAATAAAACAAGTATCTACATTTGAATATTCATAATATACTAAACTCAGCCACTTAAGTCATTTATCAACATTACATTAGTCAGGTTAGTATTTTTTCTCTAACTGAACGGTAGCCCACACACATCACGAACAGATAAGTTTTTTTTTTTTAATTTATAGCATGACTTCTCTATCTATAAATTTTCTTTATATGTAATTCAACATTTATCTCTCTCTCACTCTGTTTACTTCTCTTTATCAAACACTCCTTATTTCTCTCACTCCATCTCTCTATGCATACATATATTAATTATTGATACACATACAAATAGTATAATAGACCTATCGAGAGACTATATAATACTCTTGATTGTACGTGGCAGAAAATAAAAAACTCCTTTACACACACGTCAATATAGAAAATATTAAATATGTGACTCACTGAAACGTATAATTTATTAACAACCTCGTTATTAACACGAAAATCAAAACTGTACGAGATGACACTTCTCGAGATATAAATGAAATTGATTACTAAAGTATCCTAAAAGTTCCTTAAGTTGATGAAATTTACAGAGATTACGTCAAAGAGTTTCATATTGTTGTAAATTATATGAGATTAGAAAAGAAGTTCAAAATATTTACACTTCGAACATAAATTTCGAGTCAATAAATCATATATAAAATAGTTTTAATTATTATAATATATATAATTGATTCTCAATTATCCATCAAAAATGTCACATATTCCGTGTTACAAATAAAACATCTGAAATTTATCATACAACTTCACAGGTTTTTCCACGCCTACATCATACTACAAATACTGCGTACTTCGAAAAATAAAAAAAAAGATTAACAGTTAAAATTGTCAGATAACATATGGTCACTTCGAAGGTTACTGTGAACTCACAAATCGGTAACTATACTACTATATAGTTCACATAACTTAACAAATCGCGTGTCTTGTATAGTTCTTAAAAATTATAATCAAACAATCAATGTAATTTTCTCGTGCCATCGTTTATTTCAATATACAAACATGTTGAATTAATTATTTGATTTGTACAATTTAAGTGTTTATACAAACGTAATCTACTCGTAATTATTTATGCCTTTGGTAATTATTATACATATATAAATTTAATATAAAATACTGATATTTTACGTGTTCAAACTAAAATAATTTTATTGCTCAAATATAAATGGTGTAAACATAAATTACTTTATAATGTAATGTTTAATGTATTTGCTTAAAATAATACACGATAAATCAAATATCAATCAATTAAGCGGAAAAGTTACATAAATTCAATACTCAAAGTCTGAGGGATAACTCCTGTGTAAAAATAGCGTTAAATTTTATAAAATCACATTATATAAATATTATAAATTCTGTAAACATAAGTCATAAGTACTTGACGAATGAAATCACTCGTCTTATCATGTATGATTAATTTACAAATGAATGTCGAAGTTATTAGTTAGCAAATCGTATTTAAGTACACAAAATATAATTTTAAAATCAAAATCTGTCACACAATATCGTGTTCAAGCCTCTTTCACACAGTCCGTTTCTTTAACGGCAACGGAAACGGATCGGATAAAAAAATAAAACGAAGTAGATAAGACACATAGTTATTTAAACAATCCGTTCACACTATCCGTTTTTACCAACGGACAAAAATTTTTTATATATACGGACATTTTTATCCAATCCGTTTCCGTTGCCATTTAAGAAACGGACTGTGTGAAAGACGCCTCACTGTGTAGATTCTGTCGACTGACAAATGGGAGCGTAGCTCTTATTTATTGACTTTTATCCATGGTGTTTTTCCAACATACTGAAAAATAGTCCAAAAGAAACGCACGTTCTCATTGTCGTCACTCCTGGGGTCTGCGTTATTAGATTTAGCATTAGCCAATAAACAGTGACTTCCAAGACCAAAGAGAAATAATAAAAGAAATATATATATAACTGCTTATTATTAGCAGTGTCCGGGCGATTATTTATAATATCGATACGCGATGGAAAGGAAAGTAGCCTGCAGTGGGGTGGAAAAACACTCCGGTTGGACTGGCCCCAAAAGTCGATCGTGTTGTGACATTTTAAACTTGTTAAGTGACTTTTTCGTTCTTCTCTTTTATATTTTTCTTCGTTTTACGAATCGTGTGACAGTGACTTTCCAACGCAACTAAAACGCTGTTGACAGCTGTGCGCCCATTATAGTACGCAAGTAGAAAGTTCAAGGGTGATAGGTAAGAGAAACGGATGGACAGGCGGCGTATCGGGGAAAAAATACGACAAGTGTGCAAGTTTCTGGTGAGACGACAGTGACGACGGTCGAATCGTACAGGAATTCAATCGAATGATATGATTTGAACTAACAGTTTATGTGAGCCCGTAGCATAACTGTTAATTCAAACTTCTGCTCTTGACATAAGCTCATTACAGCACACTCTATTATACCGCGTGTAACGAGTCCATTATTTGAGGTTAATTATGAGTGGTTATGACTTAACGTTTTTATGGATAAAGTATTAGTAAACCTACTGTAATATTGAAATTTATTATTCAAATTATAATACCAAAATAATAAGATTTAAAGACTCCAACAATTGATAATTGATAATTCATAGAATTATCATCTAATATTTAACTATAGATAACTTTAATAATAATAATAATAATAATATTAATATATCAGTTTATTTGTATTTAATATTTAATATTTATTTTTACAATGGTCGGCCAAAAATTAATTACAGCTAAAGCAGAAGATAACTAAGAAAAACAATTTCGAAGTTCTTAATAATTTTATGAAAACTGCGGAAATATTAAAGGTATTCCAGCAAATGTAAATTAAGTTCGTATTTATTCAAACACTAATTAGTAATTTTGTGTTTTTAAACACACAACTTTGTAATAAAACCTGACATTTATATTCTTATAACATCTATAATATCCCGATTTTAAATAAAAAGAATATTTTGAGTATTTTTATTAATAGAGTACTTTGTTTATTTATCACAAATAATAATAACGGAAACATATCGTGATGATCGCTGATCACATCGACCGGAAAATTTGACGGTAAAAAATTATTATTATGGAACCAATAATAATAATAAAAAATATAATATTATAATTAAAATATTGAAAACTAACCATATTCAGTATTGTATTTGAAAAAGATTAATAAATTACAATCAATAACCTTTCAATATTCTATATTTAAGGTTAAGTAAATACGATTTATTAAATTCACTGAGTTTTTAATAAAATATTGTAGAAAATATTCTAAAAAAATTATTTAATTTAAAAACTATTTATTATTAATTAAAATATATTAAAGTATAATATAAAGTACTAATGCTTTGTGATTATAAAATATTAATTGTTGAATAGTCTAATTAATAAACAATAACATCAATCTGAAAAGAAAGTCAGAAATCAATCAATAATAAAATACATTTAAAATTACCTTAAGTTATTCGATATTTCAAAAAATGTTACTTTTTATTTTAATAGTCTTAAACTATTAGTTTTAATATTATATATTTTAAATTAATTTTAAACATCATTATTGCTTGCACAATAATTCAATTCGTTATTCACGCGTTTCCCAAAATTCAAATAAATTAAAAATAAATGGTTATAAAAATAATCAAATAAAAATAATTAAAAAAGTCTAAAGGAGCAACGATTTACTTATCTACACTTCCTTTTGAATATCACTGATATACATTTAACTGAATTATCTAAAAGATAATTTTTAATTATTACGCCCTATTGTTATTAGGTTATTAATTATTACATTTAAAAGTTTATTAAAAACTCTTTTGACATTGGGTGAGAGCTATTTTCAAACAATATTGATAAGTTTTCATAAAACCACATATTTTTGAATAACAACAGAATCCGACGTTAACAATCACGTGCACCATACAATAAAAAAGTAATATTCCATATAACCATTTTTAAATTATATCAGTGAAACTCGGGTTCGAGAAATGGTATAATTATAACAAATACTTAATCAATTAAAATACAATTAAAATTAAGGCAAATAAGAAAAAATCATACTCTACGAACATGCAGAGTTCCTGATTTATATAAATAATTTATAGATCTAGAATTATATACATATAAACATTAATAATTATTATTTTCTAATATAATTGTTATAATTCGTAATCAAAAATCAATAAATCCATATCAAAATTATTAAAACGATAAATGATTTTAAACGACACGTGATAAATATCAACCGTGTTATTAGTCACAGGACGTTACACATGGAATTGTAATAATAATTGAAGATTAAATTAATTTAATTACGAAAAGAGAAAAACAATATAATAAGCACATCACTAACCACTATGAATGCGAACAATAAAAAAATTGGCAAATAATTTAACATATGCAATAATTGCTAACACAAATTGCTGCGAGCAGAACACACTGCAACTTAATTTAATTTATCCTTAAGGATGTACATTATATAGACGTGAGTTATAGTGTAGAAACTTAAAAGTTAAAAATACGTTAAAATTTAAAAATATAAATCTCTTATAATCAATATAATTTTTTTGACATCAGAGTTATCACTTATAATACTAGCAAATCTATAAAATGTACCATGACTCACAATATCGAACCATTGGGAACAATTTATTTCCTTCGATCATGACGAATTATCGATGTTATAGTTAGAGTTTTCGTGGAATAGTTATTTATGAGATTATATTATAAAAAATAGACTAAAACAACAAAATTCACTTATTCTAAGTAAATATAAGTTTTGTAAATTGTATATTTATTTTAATCATTTAATTTATAAAAATACGTAGGCACTGTTAATTACTAAAAAAAAAAACGAAATTTTCCCAGTATACTAAACAACGAATACTTATTGAACTCAATATATGGAAATGGATTTTTTTTTCATTTTTTTTGACACTCCTTTTTATCGATATTATATTATAAAAATTATTTTTTTAAATTTTTTCTAGTAAATGTATAAATTAAAATCAAACTTGCTTAAATAAATACACAGTTTTAAAAGTTATGAGGTGTAATATTAAGTTTTCAATAATTTCAGAAAACCTACTGCAAACAGCTTTAAATAAAAACTAAATACCTTCCAAATAGAGTTTTCAATAATATAGGATACTGCCTCACTTTGATAATTCACTGTTAGTTACCAAAAAAGGATTTAAACCCTATTGTATAACGAATACATTTTCACGCTGATTTATAAGTTAATACTGGTAGTTTATTTTTACATCGCAATTATTTAACACAAGGGTTCTATAAAATTAAATTATATTTAATCACACGTCTACTATGTATTTATAAATTAAATAATATCTTCATGATGTTTTTAATATATAAAATTCAAACATCTTATAATACATGTACATATATATATATATATATATATATATATATATATATATATATATACACATATGTTTGTATTGGACCTATTATAAAGCTATTGATTTTTATGCGTTCGCATTAAAATTGCATTGATCGCTTTTAATTACGCTACAAAATTAAATCATCCGAAAACAACTATTACTTTATTTTTATTTTCAAGTTCATTCATTTTCCAATCTTATACACCACATGATCGGTCACTAGCCAATAGCGTGAAATAATTAACGTAAATTTTTGAATAATGAATCGAGAAAACTATTCAAATGACTCACTACAATATACGCTATGATTTTCTCATGTTATAATAATGTTATTTTTCCTATACTGCATTAGTACAAACACAACGGTAATAAACGATAGACGATACAACAAACACAAACAACTATGATAAAACGAACACTCGTGTATGATTACAGCCAACTGTAATCTGTATTATTATAAACAGTCGACCAAAGTATTATCGAATAATTTGACAATATATCGATAACTGAATAAAATTAAAACACCACACGGCGCATACACTCTACTAATATTGAACACATAAACCTACGGAACAACACAAATAGTTGTCTATTTATTATTAAAAATATAATTAAATATTCTACAAGAAAAGCTTTGGTATTTTTTTTTCAAAACCACTTAAAAAACTTTTTCAATACAACTATTTAAATGTTTTTATCGTACATCGGTAATTTGTGTATTGAAGACTGAAGTTTAGTTTCTTGAGAAAACTAATATTTTGCTTAAAACTCATTTTAATAAGTTCTTTAAAAAATATATTTTTTGTTGTATGTATTTGTGCACGCACAAGCATGTATTGTTATTTAATGACCACTCGTGTAACACATATTGACATAAAATATTAAATTATTATTTACCAAATATACCGTTTTTAAAATTCAATACTGTAAATGATGTAAATGTGATGGTTTTGTATTCAAGATAAAAATTACAATTTTTCAGACATCAAAGGAAAAATGTGAAAACTGTTTAATATATACATATATGTATAATAAGATGTACGCGTTGAGGCACTTTATTGATTATAATATTACACACAAAGATTATTATTATCTTCAATTGAAAAACTCCAAAAGAATATTTTTATTTTTATTTTTTTTATATGAAAAGCTTTCGGAAATAATATATTTAACCAACGTAACTGAGTGAAATTGAAGCTTTTAACGCAGTGATTCCAAGATGGTAGGAAAAATGATTTCCCCTATGTTTTGCGAAACCCGATAAGGTACATTAATCGGGATAAAATCACTGTTGATTTAAGTCAGTGGTTGTACTAATGTACGATTTAATCCAATGTCATTGCACGCTGTACAGTCAGCGGATAGTTCCAATGGTTGTAATCTTGCTAAAATGCTTTTAATTAAAAGTTATTCAGATTTAATTTACAAATAACTGTAAGGAAAATAATTTGGATCTGAAAGCGAAGATGAATTGCGACCGCAACATGCACTGTTCCTCTGAAGCGATTTATCATAGGCTATAAGATGTGTACCGTAAATTGTTAATCATTTTAATTGGCGACAGGATCGAAAAATTGGAACTGACATGAATTTACTATTTCTTCCGGCGTGGTTAAGGTTCTTCATTCCACGCTAAAATTAAATTTTGATTCATAGAATTTCATGAATGAAAGTACAATATATGTAATCCATGAGCGAAAATAAGTGATAATATCTATGTAGAAAAATTAGAAGAAACTCTCGCTACAAGCCTCTCTTAATTACTATGTTAAAGTATCAAATATAAATATAATATATCACATGTGGTATTAACGACATAATAATTCGAAAAAAAATCAACAAAATATTTCATTTTTGCAACAGGTATTTTTACGTGATAAGTAGTTTGTTCTGAGATAATTTGGAGCCGTCTACCCACACGGCTTGGTGGTCTGATGGAAAATACGATCAAAAGTCGTATCTTTCTCATGCGTATTAAATAAAAATTTTAAGAAAATATTGATCGCAAATATTTCCTTTGGTCTAAAAATGTTAGCTAGTCTACAGACACGAGCCTAACCTTGAATCGCAATCGCGGCTTGTCCTTAAAATCACTGATAAAAACAACGATCGGCGTTAACAAATATTCGTATTTTCTAAGTAAACTTTTTTTGAAACCAAGGCTTATGTAATTGGCACTAAAATATTTGCCACGGTAATGTTTAACAAGTGCAACGCAACGTTTCTACCTTTTTACAACAGGTATCACGGCCTTCGATCATAGGCCTGTAATTTGTTTACGAGCACTTCGTGTTCCCACTTGTATCGTTTGTTTTTCATTCGTTTCCTACTTATTTAAGATTCATTTCGATTACCTTCGGCTTTCCATTGCGATAAAGACCGCATTGGCTCACGGTAACGATTAAAAGAAAAACAGGTCGTAGATATAAAGTAAAATAATGATACAGTTTGAAATTCAAAAAAAGTCGTGCACCTTGGTTGTATTATCATTTATAAATATGAGTAGTATAAGAATCTGTTTTTCCAAGCCCAATGCAAAACACGCTTACGACTCATAAGTGTGTAGAACTTATTAACTGTACACAAAAACGTCCCTGAACACATGTTTCGTCTTACTTATACTTGCATTTTAGAATAAATTTAATGAAAATAATATTTAATTTATAGGTATTTATCCAAAGCCAGTGCTGATTATAAAATTGCTATCATTCATATTTTAATGTAGTCTATTATAATAAATAATAATAAAATCTGTGTTTTAATTTTAATTTTTTTAGTTGAATACGATGAATATAGATGAATTCACTGTTATCAAAACAAAAATACCATAACAAGCATTTTTCAATGCGTAAATACTTTAGCAGATAATAACAACGAAACGGATTGAAATACATTTAATAATTAAGTTCAAGATTACGTGTGTTTCATAGAGTTTTAATCGAGTTATCTAATAATAGTAATACTCAAATAAATTGTCGAAATCTAACCTACTAATTTTAAATAATTAAGAATACATAATACAACATATATTGTGTTTATTTGTACAAATGTCCAAAGAATAATAATAAATCAATTACATACGTGAAAGTATAATCCGCAACGGTCAATTGTGCATTGGAATCGATTCAATAAAATTATTGAATCGGCGAGAGAGGAAGATAATGAAAAAACAACACGTTGGGGAAACGTATTTAAAATAATGTAAAACTACTAGATTTTGATTTCGAATAGACGAGACCGACAGAAAAATGATTTCAGCCACCCTTGAACTTCTTAACGAATGTGATCGAGAGTGCCGCCACAACGGCTGAGTTCGCCGCGGCAGTCGTTGAGATTGCGAAACGGCCGCGGAGGCGTACGAATGACAGGTGTGTGCAGCAAGTGCTATTACAATAATTGTGACATTGATGTGATTATTCCTGACGTTTCGTGTTCATTTTCTATAACTAATCACTCTTTTTCGTGTAAATGTGACAACGTTCGATAACGGTACAAAATGTGTGTAAAAACAAGCCTACATGTGTGCCTATACGTTTTTTAAATAATTAAAATCAGTGAAGTATACCCATTAGTGATGGGAAAAATCCGGATTTTACTATAATTTTTCAGTTCGTGTTTAGACACCGTACAGTCCACTCGTATATTGTCTCGCACATTGCTTTTATCTGCTCCCGATAGCAAAGTCAGTGTTCAACGTCGCGCCCAGCGCTCGTTGCGTTATCTCAAACCGGTAATGTATAATCTATATTACGTCCCAAGTTCTATTATATCATTAACTTTCTATCGAAACCAACATGAATAATAATAATAATAATCGTAAAACAAACAGTCCTAATAATAAAAATAAAAATAAAATGAATGAAACTGTTCCACCGCTTACTATCTCTAAAACAATTACAACAACGAATTCAAATGCTAGTACTTCAAACACTGGATGGTCAACACATTCAAATAAACGACTACACTCCAACTCCTCGAACCCACTGTCCGAACCTTCATCTCCGAACACGGATACAAATCTTCTTCTTCTTCTTCTACTTCGCCTTCCTTCCAACTATTTGGGGTCGGCCACACTTGTCCTACACCTCCACTTTACTCGGTCAATCACATCTCCTCTGCACACACCGACAGCCCTCATGTCATTCTCTAAAGTCTCCAACCATCTCTTTTTTGGTCTTCCTCTTCCTCTTTTCCCTTCAACGTCTATCTTCATAACCACTCTTACTGCATTCGTTTCCTCTCGCCTCATCACATGCCCAAACCATCTCAGCCTATTTTCTCTCATCTTGTCCACAATTGGCGCTACACCAACACTACCTCTCACGTATTCATTCCTTATTCTATCTTCTCTTGTCACTCCACTCAACCATCTAAGCATTCTCATTTCCGCGACACTCATACTTTTTTCTATTCTCCTGTTAACCGCCCAACACTCTGAACCATACAGCATAGTTGGTCTCACTACACTTTTATAAAATTTACCTTTCAGCCTAATTGGAATTCTCTTATCGCATAACACGCCCGATGCTTCTCTCCATTTCATCCACCCGCACTTAATCCAATGTTTTACATCAATGTCAAAGCCCCGTCCTTTTGAACAAAAGATCCTAAATATTTAAAGCTCTCAACTTCACTTATCACATCACCATCTATTGTCAGTTGTCTCCTCATTCCATCAACTTCTTGGTCTCTTTGTCCAAAATCATACTCAATATACTCAGTTTTATTTCTACTAATTCTCAATCCCTTTTCTTCGAGGGATAACCTCCACTCATTTACCCTATTATTGACAACTTCTAAGTTTTCTCCTATCAGAACTATATCATCCGCAAACATCATACACCATGGTATCTCACCCTGTATCTCCTTTGTAACCTCATCCATTACCACTGAGAACAGGTAGGGGCTTAGAGCTGACCCCTGGTGCACACCTACTCCTATACTGAAACCTTCTGATACTCCACACCGACTCTTGACACTAGTACTCGACCCTTCATACATATCCTGGATCAAATTAACATACATTTTTGGGACATTTTTTCTCATTAATGCCCACCTTAAAACTTCCCTTGGCACCCTGTCATACGCCTTTTCTAAATCTATAAACACCATGCATAGTTTTTATTCTTTTCTCTGTACTTCTCTACTAATTGCCTAACACAAAATAATGGCTACATTGTCGATTTTCCTGGCATAAAACCAAACTGATTTTCTGATATCGACGTCTCACTTCTTATCCTCTTCTCTATAATCTTTTCCCAGATCTTCATACTATGACTCATGAGCTTTATTCCTCTATAGTTCCCACATTCTTGTATGTCTCCTTTTCCTTTAAATATTGGTACAATAAAACTCTTTCTCCAATCTTCTGGCATTTTTCCCTCTATCAGTACCTTATTAAAAAGATTTTTCAACCACCCAATGCTTACATCTCCTAACATTTTCCACACCTCTACAGGTACTCCATCTGGTCCTACCGCTTTTTTCTTTTTCATCGCCTTCACCGCATCTCTCACTTCCTCCTCGCCCACTAAACCAATCAATCCTTCATTCCATGACATACTCTCTAAAGCTTCTTTTGGATATTCCTCGTTCAGTAATTTCTCAAAATATTCTTTCCATCTTTTTTTCACATCCTCATCATTTGTTAAAACTCTCTTATCCTCATTTTTTATACACCAGACATCCTGAAAATCCTTGGATCGCTTTTCTCTCACCTTCGTCAGTCTATAAATTTCTTTTTCTCCTTCCTGTGTTCCTAGCCGCTCATATAACTCATCATACTTATATATACACCTAATTCTGATCTCCTTCCCTGTATTCCTTCTTTTGTTCATCTTTTTTCCACTACACCATACTTACATTATCATCAACCTATGTTGTGTTATTACACTCTCTCCAGGAATTACTTTACAATCCTTTACTCTTTTTATATTGTCTCTTCTCCACATAAAATAATCAATCTGCGACCTATTTCTTCTACTCTTGTATGTTATATAATGCTCTTCTCTTTTCCTAAAATATGTATTGATTACTGCAAGCTCATACGATTCTGCAAAATCCAAAACTTTTTCTCCAGCCTCGTTCCTCTCGCCAAAACCATACCCTCCATGCACTCTTTCGTACCCTACCCTCTCACTCACTACGTGACCATTCATATCACCACCAATCACAGCATCCTCATTTGCTGGTATTCCTTGCATCACCTCATCCATCTCTCGCCAAAACTCTTCCTTTTCACTTTCTTCACATCCTACTTGCGGTGCATACGCACTTACTACGTTTAATACTTTCTCCTCGAATACCAATTTTACCGTAATAATTCTATCACTTTTCCTTCCTACGTCGACTACCTTAATTTTAAATCTCATTATCCAATATTACTCCAACGCCATTCCTAGTACTAGTCCTACCTGAATATATTACCTTATAGCCCTCTCCTATTTCTTTTGCTTTCTCTCCTTTCCATTTAGTTTTCTGTACACAACAAATATTAACTTTCCTTCTCTTCAATACTTCTGCTAATTCTCTACTTCTGCCTGTCAATGTTCCAACATTCCACGTGCCTATTCTCACTTTAAATCTATCCCTCATACCTAGACTCAGATTTAACCCGAGGCACAATGGTGATGTCCCAACACCGTTGACATTACCCGTGTTGGGTAGACCTGCACACATAACTGGTGGAACAGCTACCACACTGGCTGTCCGGGTGGTATCACACACTTCAACATCCAGGTCTCCTCCTCCTCTAGATATAATATTTCCTCTCACTTGTTGTCCCCGCGCACATCCGAGATGGGACAAACCGCCTAAGTATCGAAAAGGACTCCTCATTCTATTTGACATAATTTTACACCGGCTGTCGACCTGACGCAACCACATTAGTCGCCCCTTACGACTGGCTGTGGAAACCGTGGAAATATTCTGACACCCCTTTCCACAGGGGATTATAAAAATGTTTCGATAATAAATGAAAACCTGTTGAATGTCTGTTAACAACGCGGATTAAAATCGTATTTGTTTATTTTTGGTCTTAGAAAAAAAATGTTAGAAAATAATTATCACTTGTTGATTTCCGGTTGGCAACGTTGTAAAACACCGGAAATATTAAAATACGAACTTAGAAAAAAAAAAAAAATAATCGAAAGTATCAAACTGCTAGCAACGCGGGTTACTAACGAGTTTGTTGATTATCGTTTATAAATGGATTTATTTTCTTGATGTTAAAACCACCCCCGGGGGTGCGCGTTTAAGTCTAGAGAGTTGATTTTGGTATCAAAAGAAAGGTAGTAACCGTGGGTATGCTCCCTGTAAGTATCGAAGGTATATGACCGTCCAGGTAAAATTGATAGCCCCACCCGTTCTGTCATTAAGGTAAATTATACTTCTGACCTGTTTTATCCCTTGTATCCGCTGTAAGTTCTCACCCCTTGGTCCGACTTCGACGAAAGCGGTATGGGTGCACGGAGCTTCCCAAGACGAATCCACCGATGTCTTCAGCGTAATTAACGGTTCACTTTTTCCCGACGAAAACGACGATCTCGCGGGAGCTCGTAAAAACACGTCCGTTCGCCGACCACGGATACAAATATTAAACAAAAAAACAATAAAAAAAATCTTTGCTACACGCAACAAGTTTGAACTGCTCGCCCAAGACGATCCATTTGACCCGCTTATTACTGAAAATAAATCTACCTACTCTCAACAATTTGATCCCAAAAATGAGAAAATGGGAAATGAAAATACAACCATTAATCTTCCTCCTCCTATATTTGTTAAAGGTGTCGAAGATTTTCCCGCACTATGTACGGCCTTAATTGGGCTAATCGGTGTTGACAGCTTCATTTGTAAATCTACAACCAATTCATTTAAAATACAAACAACGGACCCTATTGCATATAGAACACTAGTTCATTTCCTAAAATCCGAAAAAGCTGAGTATCATACTTATCAACTCAAAGAAGACAAACCTCTCCGAATAGTCATACGTAATCTTCACATCATCTTCGAGGTGTCACCTTATACAACCTTATAAACGCAAAGAAATTTAAAGTTTTAGCCCCACCTGATCCAACCTATTGGCCTTCGTCGGTCCGCAAAAATCCAGATATTCTTGATATTTTTGTATCCAAAATACCAAATTTCTTATTTCACACAAAAAATATCCTTGATCTAAATTCTGACCACTCATCGGTACTCCTAACTCTCAACACTGCCCTATCTATTAAAAAAAACCACCAAATTATTTACAAATTCACAGACCATTCTAAATTTCTCGAATTAGTCGATTCAAAAATGAAGCTAAACACAAAATTAAAATCAACCAATGACATAGACTTAGCGATCTACAATCTTACTAATACAATACAAACCGCAGTATGTTCAGCTACTAATACTAGGTACTCCAGCACCTCCTTTGGCAGGCTCACTCCCTGAGTATATACGTAATAAAACTGTAGAAAAAAGGAGAGCAAGAACTCTATACCAACGCACGTGTCTACCTTCCCACAAACTTAATTATAATAAACTAGCTAATTCACCGAAAAAATTGCTTACCAAATTTAAGTCATATATATGTCATAATTTTGAATCTTACTCCCAAAGACGGTAGCCTTTCGAGAGAAACAAAGCAAATACTTCGCTATAAATCATCAAATCTCCCTATAAAAAAATCATATGGTAGCTTAGCTACCTCAGATCTTGAAAAGGCTGAACTTTTTAAGGATCATCTTGCTAAAACATTTCAACCGCATCCTGATATTATAGATGATGAAAATATGAGTCTAGTCGAAACGTACTTAAATACCCCCCTCCCAATGACTCTTTCTGCCAAGTCATTTACACCTAATGATGTAAAATATGCCTTTCAAAAATATTCATTAAACAAATCACCAGGCTATGATTGCATTACTGCGGAAGTAGCCAGATCACTTTCAACTAGAGCCATCGTCCATATCACTCACATATTTAATGCTTCACTTAGACTTTCTTATTTCCCCTTACTGTGGAAATTTGCATCTATAATATTATTCCCTAAACCAAACAAACCACCAGACCTTCCATCATCACACTGCCCAATCAGCCTTCTCCCGTTTTTCGCCAAATTATTCGAACGGTTAATTCTGAAACGAATTCTCCCGATCATTACCGAAAAAAATATTCTTCCGAATACTCAATTTGGGTTTCGCGCATTACACTCGACTAAACATCAAGCACACAGAGTCATATACCCATTTCGTATTCCCTGGAAAAAAAACTGTATTGCAATTGCGTATTTTTAGACATCACACAAGCTTTTGACCGTGTATGGCATGACGGGCTTTTGTTTAAACTTAAGAAATTCCTCCCGCAACATACTACTTACTCGTAAAATCCTACCTTTCAGATCGTCATTTTCAAATTCGCTACGGATTTTCGATATCTGATGTAGCAGCTATAAAAGCTGGTGTTCCCCAAGGGGGAATTTTGTCTCCTATTTTATACAATATCTTCGCTTTTGACCAACCTACTACCCCCAATACATCAGTAGCTGACTATGCAGACGACAAAGTAATAATATCTATTGACAATAATTCACACTTATTGTCAAAAAATCTGCAAACCCATCTTAACATCATGGAAAAATGGTCTACCGACTGGCGTTTCACAGTAAATCAAAGTAAATCTGTTCATACGACTTTCGCCCTCAAACATGCTCCTTGTCCCCAAGTTTTTCTATACGGTATCCCTATGCCCTACTCCTCAAAAATCAAATATCTTGGGCTCACTCTCGATTAAAGACTAAACTGGGCTCATCACATTAGAATCAAAATATTAGCACTGAATCATCGTCTCAGTTTACTTAAACCCTTATTAAGCAATAATAACTTCACCTCCATTAAAACCAATCTCCTGATTTACAAAACACTTCTCAAACCCCTATGGACCTACGAACTCCAACTGTGGGGCAACGCAAAAAAGACCAACATACTTAAAATAAAAACATTTCAAAACATCGCTCTCCGAAAAATAATGAATATCCCATCCTACATGTCGAATAACACCCTTCATACTGACACAAAACTCAAATCAATTAACGACGAGGCCAAAACATTTTATAAAAGATTTCATTCCAAACTTAATAATCACCCAAACGAACTCATAAAAACCTGGCCACTCCCACCATACCTGGCGATCCTCCGAGACGCCTGAAGCGTAAATGGTGTCGTGATCTCTTAAGATAAGAAAAATAAAAAAAAAATACATAGAAAGTGTCATCGATGGGTGGCTTCTTTCAACAAATGTTTCCATGTCAGGCTATTGTAACTCTCATCAAATATGCTTATTGTGTCTAGTCTTATACAGATTGTATATTGCATGTTAAAAAAAAAACTATAATTTTGAATTCTGGATTTTTAAAAATTGAATTAGTGTTCTGTTATGTATGACTTGTAATATGGTTTTGGTAACTACTCATATTTTGTAATAAATTACTTTTAGTTATTGTACAGAATTTCACAATGTGAAAAACCTAAAATGAGAATATTGTAATCCGTGAATCTAAAATCGGATTTTGAAATCTGAAAACATTAAATATAATAATATTAAAAATACAACAATTTAATATATTATACGAGTAAATAACATATCTATGGCTCCACAGAACATAGAAGTTCCGTAAGATGTATGTAAATATTGAGGATAGTAATTGTAATAAACGTGTATAGATGTATAACATGACATAATAGTCGTGAACTGATTTTTAAAACATTATTATTCATTTTTAGCATATAAGTTTTTCAATAAATAATTTAAAAATCAGGCTTATTATCGGTGACACCTAATTGCTACCCAAACACAGGTAGCCCTATTGCGCCCGAATTACGGCTGCGTACGAGTTGATTCCCGGGTACCTGTTTACCTGCACCGACACCGTTTAGTTGATTCCCTGGTCATTAGAGGGTACGTACGAGTTGATTCCCTATTGTTGTATATTAATTATCAATAGATTGCACGAGTAAAGAGTTTATGACCGTAAAGAGTTCAACCGTCACACACAACTCGCTCTTATGTCCACCGAGACCACGCGCGAATTTACAAAAAAAAAAAAAATCATTACACGTCAACATCACAAATACGAGGGTGCAGATTTCATCCAGCCCAAAGTTGGTGGCGGAAAATTCAGAATCTAGGTCTTTCGGCAATTTACAAAGACACTAGTTCAGAAAACGAGACCGGTAATTTTTTGGCCTACCTTTTTTAAGACCAATAGAAGTTATTGATTGCTTTATAGACAAGTTGATGGCAATTCGACCAACAGGAGACGAAAGAATTGAAAAGTTTATGGACTACGTATTTGACAATTATATTTCACCAGAAGCTAGTTTTCCACCAAGTATATGGGCTCAATTCTCAACTACTTTAAATAGAACTACGAATAGCTGTGAGAGTTTTCACTCTAAGCTCAACAGTTGTTTCTATAGTGGGCACCCAAATATTTTTGTATTTATAAATGAGCTGTTAGAAGTATAATCTGAAACGTATATTAAATGCAGAAGTAATGGCACTAAAAAATCTAAAAAAAACATCAAGAAAAACAAATTTTTTTAAGAGAATAGTTGTCACGGTATACTGATAATCTCATTACCAGATACCAATTTATAAAAACAATGTGTTACAAATTTTTACCAAATTACTAAATTTTTTTATATTTTTTTACCTACTTACTACCAAATGTTTTTAATAATAATTTTTTACCTAATTACAACTAAATGTTTTTAATAATAATAAATATAATATAATTAAATAAATAAAAATTAAATAATTTTCAAAATATAAAAAAACTAAAAAAACATTTTTGAGAAACTTGTCAGCCAACCTCCTCGTGGTGTTTCTTGGGTTATGCTTATAGGCTGAATATCTTACTAAATATTGAATAAAATATATAAAGACCCGGGAATCAACTCGTACGTACCTCTTAAGGACCCGGGAATCTACTAATACATGAAAAAGGTCTCAGGAATCAACTCACCTATACTGCGAATTACTAACCCGAATAATAACCTAACCCGACTACGCCCGAACGTACATTGGTTCACTAAAATAATGCATCTACGTATAATATAATTATAATACAGTACCTATAAAGTGTTAATAGTTAAGTCAGAATATTGAACAATAACTATTAATTTATATATTTTAAAATGTACTATTTACGGAACAATTATTAATATTATATAGGTATATGAACAAAAAAATGTTTACAATAAAAATATAATAAACGTTAATAAATAGTTAAGTCAACTGAACTTTACATAATTTATATAATTAGTCAATCAATAATATATTTAAATTTTGTGATGATAGTAATGTTACAGATTGATCTTTATGACTGATTATTTTTATACACTCAAAAATAAATATTTTATTGTTTTTCAGTTTTTCAATTTGAATTTGTATGAATTTTTGTTTACATCTAATATTAGCGTGCAATGTACAAATACGTACCACTAACTTTGCAATTTTGCAGTTTATCGGTTTTCTTGCCTTTAACGAACTAAAAAGTCCCTCATTCGCGCCTAATACGTTAGAGTCTAAGGCCTTTTTTACACAGTCCGTTTCTTTAACGGCAACGGAAACGGATCGAATAAAAATGTCCGTATATACAAAAAAATTTTGTCCGTTGGTAAAAACTGATAGTGTGAACGGATTGTATAAATAACTATGTGTCTTATCTACTCCGTTTTCTTTTTTTATACGATCCGTTTTCGTTGCCGTTAAAGAAACGGACTGTGTGAAAGAGGCCTAACGGTTAGACCTTGCATATGTATTCTACTTAAATAAAAATGCATAAGACGCAATCGGGATATTAATTCCGTGTTAAGAACCACTGAAAACAGAAATTCTAACCTACTCGATGCAACCAGGATAAGACATAATATGGAAAAAGGGTCACTTTGGACCACGATCGAACGACGGCACTCGTTATTGTTAAATTGTAATCAGGGAGATCGGGGTTCCACGGAACACGAACTACTTGCCGCGGGTTCCATGGCAGTAAAAGATTGTGATCCGCTGCGTTGGAAGACGCTAAAAATGGAATGAAATTTTCTTCTTTTCTTTTTTTACGTTTTTGATCCGTGCACATAAACGCGAGCGAGCATGTGCGTGCTAGTGGGTCACACGTGTGTACCCCCTCTCAAGCACCGTCACTTTGCCAAGACCTTGAATTTTTTTTTTCCTCCTCGAAATTTACCGCACGACACGTGCGTATGCTCACGTGTTCCCGCTGTTCCGTTGGACAGCGATTTTTTTTTTTTGTTATTATTCCCGCGAATAACGTTACCATCGACCGTTGCGAAACATTACACGCTGCGGGGTTTCCTAGTGGACAACTTTAGCACGTGATTGTACTACGCACTCGCGCACGCGTTTTGATACAACTGTAACTCGCCCCGCGTTCTATACGCATTGCGATTTTCGCTAAAATTTCGAACGAAATGTTTTGAATTATTTTTGAACCGCCGAGGTACATCGACGTTCGTTCGTGGCCAGTAGGCGCTCTTACGGTTTTGCTTTTTGGAGGGGAGGACACGTTTTATAAGTAAAAACGCCACACGTGCGGAGCCACACCCTTTACCCGTGCTAATGTAGGCATATATTAGCGTCAATAAAATAAGAGTTACAAAATAAATCCGTTGTAAAATGTTCCTATTTGCATATTTTCGAACAAAAAACAATAAAGCCGAGTTCTATAATATTTACAGACTTTTTTGTACATCACTATTTGATTGGTCATCTTCCAGTTTAAATTTCTATTACTTATCGAAAAACATCACTTTATAGTTCAATTACGTATTTAAGATGGTATAACTATAAAATAGGCGATAATACATTAGTCGAAAAATCATTTAAAACTCTATCGTATTTCTGATTAAGTAATAAACAGTGCTCGAATTGGGGGGGGTGCGCAGGGGGACGGAGCTCCCCTACTATTTTTTTTTTTTTGCGTACCCCTACTATTTTTTTTTTTTACTTGGACGGGGGGACGGTACAAACTAATGTCCGAAATAATTTTTATTAAAATATGGATTTTTAATTGATGTCAATTATATAAAAATTTTACTATTTTTCATTTCAAAATTATTTTTGATATTATAGTTTAATATTTATTATATCTTTTCTACATGGTTTAAGATATACGGTTTAATATCTACAACCGTGTTTTTCTACGGTCCACAAAATAGATACGGTGCACAGATACTAGTGGGGATGGGGGTAGTTGTTCCCCTGATAAGAATTATAGCTGATAAAAGACATTTTTCTAACCACAAAAAAAAAATCTTAACAAATACCAACCATCAAAAATGAGTATCTGTTTCATTGAGAATTTTGTGTTTGAGTATTTATCACCCTGCTCCAAATACATTATGTTATCATAATTTATATATTTGAACGTTGAATAACCGTCTTTTCAAATTTGCTTAATTTTATGGATATTTTAGGCCGCGTGCACGTTGAAGAGCGTTTCGCGGTGAGTGATGTGCGGCGAGCGAAAATAAAATAAACACCGTAATTTTATCGGAACACCGTGTATTTTATAGCTGTGTTAGCGATGCGCTGTGCGAGTTGCGTTGTTTATTTTCCAAGACGTCTCGAATTTTGAGCGTTGTCAACTGTTAATAATAGCATAAAATTATTCATTTAAAAACCAACATGTGCTCAAAAAATCAGTTTACAAATGAGCAACGAGAACTATTAATTTCCGAAGTTCAATCAAGACCAACTTTGGGGAATGATCGTAATCTAGAATACATGAAAAACGGATAAAACAAAGAAATTGGGAAAATAGTTGGATTCACGCGCTATTTAATGTACACACTTGTATAGGTTATTATAATTTTTCTTGCTATCTTAACATGCAATGTGTATATATTGCTATGAAAATATATAATATTTGGAATTAAAATACGTGTAGCTGAAAAGTATTCAAAATGTACGCAAGTTGGGTGGTGGAAGGGGGGTGTGGGGGGCAAAGCCCCCCACGGGTCTGTGTTGATTAATTGTGCACTTGGAACGCTGTTTTTAAATCGTTGGATTGAGCTCCTCTACTTAATTTTTCCCAATTCGAGCACTGGTAATAACTGGTAATAAATGATTTAATTGATGCTGTCAACTAAACAATTTTGAATTGAGAACAACGTTCAAGATTCAGCGGTGTCCGTTTTCGTTTTTGATTTATATTTTATTTCAATCGTTTTATATTTAATAGAATATTCCGCGTAATGAATTAATTTTCAATTTATTTTGATATAAATGTCATACGTCGGTAATGGCAAAAAACTTCGACACTATACATACAGGAGCGTATACAAAGGGGGGGCGATAGGGGCGATAGCCCCTCCCTGGACATTGTTGAATGTATTTACAATAATTAATGTTATGGGTTATTAAAGTGGGTAAAAATTAGAAGTTTAAGCAAGCGAAACGATCGAAAAATGTTGATCCACCAATTTATTTATAATCTGTACACTGTCGAAAAGAACCTATGATTTGAGTTCAAATTTCATCTCCCCCCCCTGAAAGAAGAGCTGAATACGCCCCTGTATACATATGACTACTTTGTAATTAATATTTTAAATCATTGATATTGTGTATACATGAGTAGTAGTTAAGTGTTAGCTTCTAAACAATAATAAGATTCTAGGATTTCTATTTTGGGTGATTCTAAATTTCTATCCATTAACAATATTGCTAGTCAATATTTATTACATTGACATAATAATTTGTAAAGAATGACTTGCAATCATATATTTTATGTTAGCAGTTCTATTTTAACAAATGTGAGTACTAGTTATGCTATCTCCATAACAAATATATAATAAAATAGTTGTATTAAAATAATTAATGTACCCCTGAAAATATACCTAAACCGTTTTCATTCTTATAAACATACAATTACATGTTATACGAATTAAAAAAAAAAAGTTATATTTATTATTAATTATTTGAACGTAATATTTTTATTGGGTATACATTCTTCAAAAATGTATTATTTAAAAAATAAACTTTAAATGTACTTATTTGTTTCTTTTTGTTTTATTAAGATAATCGCTTAAAAAACAACAAAAAGTCTCAACATTATTTCATAGCTATATTATTATTTGTAAAACTATAATATCAAACTGTAAGTAATGAATACAAATAATATTGTATTTCCACCTAGTATTATTTTTTTGCATGCCTCATATTAATACATTTCGATAAAACGGTGTATTGTAATTTCATATAGGTAATTTAAGTGATAATTATACTGTGCACGACAATACATTATCCAACCAATTTATTGTTTACAAAATAACTCACTAAATCATAATAATGTATTGAGATACTTAATTCGTCAAAACAAATTAATTAATTGATTTAATAGGTATTTGAAATCATGTTTTTAGTAAAATGTTTATCGCAAAACACAGAAATGAATTTCATGTAATCCTGAGTAATATATTTTAGATGAAAATTCATGGATGTAGTAATATTCTAATATTATTTACAAATACAAGTTTAGCACGCAGCTTCTTTCAAAAATTAGCTTAACACATTTTTGATTTTATCCAATTAAGTTAAAATGTTATACTTGTATGACAATGTCATCCACATTTATGGTAATGGGGTCACTCACATGTGCCTCGATCGAATACAAATTATTATTTATCTATCAATCTTTTCAACGGTCATCAACCTCGTACATTACGTTTGACAAACCAATAATCGATTTATATTTCCAATAAAAGTATACGTCTGTATATATTTTATGATAGTAAATTGTATCTCAAAAGTATAAATAACCTTTTACAAATAAAAATATTCTCATACACAATACACGAGTAAATAGCGTACAAACAAATCTACTTATTATGCATACATTTATTTTAAATTTGCATATGGTTCATATACTACATTATTAGATACGCGAATCTAATTAAAAAATATTCATTATTTATATAAATATGATATTTTTTTGTTGTTATTTTGCTTTAATTTATTTATCGTCAAACTATAAACATTAATTTTTTCAATTATCTTGTATCACCGAACCTTAAGTCCAATAATATTGGTACATCCTATATGATATAATACTGACCTAAACAGAATTGTTACTTATTTCTTCAATTTGGATTTGTATACAAGATTTTAAATATCAAAAATATCTTGTTTTTAGAACATCAGTTGATCAATTTTAAATGAAATAACATTTATTTTCCTACTATACGTAGAAACATTGCCAACCATTTATTTCTCCTCAGAGAAATTTTTCATTAATACCCCCACACACTAATCCTGCTATATTGAAAGAGTGGGAAAAAGGGTTTTGCTCGTTAATCATCGTTAGTCCGATCGACAGCCAAACACAAACATTTCAATTTCTTCTATACTTACAATATATACAAGAGAATCAAAATACGCTAATAAAAGTAATAATCTCACAATGTCAATAGCAATGAAACTGACGGGTCATTTGTTGTATTAGTTATATTGTTGTTTTTTCATCCTTTTAATCCTACTACATTACTTGTTATGGAATATACATCGTATGGTTAATGTTGTCGATTATAATAATTTGTAACAATAATTATTTTTGAATATATTTATTTATGACTGTGTTCTGTCGAATCAATTCAAATAATCGTAATTCTAAGAGTATTTTAATACTCAATTAAACCTACCATGATTGAACATCCAAGACACTACAGTTTTAAACCTTTCAACATTTAATAATATTGTTATTTAATAATAATTCTCATTTAAAAATTAAAAAACAGGTAATTATTTTTCTTGAATTGATCATCTGATAAGGCATAGCAAAATTCATATTTGTTAAATTAATGTACAAGGACATATGACACCGATTTATAATTGGCTTAATAGTAAGAAAAACGGAAATTAAAATCGGTTGTAATAATAATCGTAAAAAAAATAATGAGATAAAAACATAAATGTATATTTAGTTGCGGAATGAAACAAACAATAGTAACACATACTAATATGTAATAAAAAGGAAAAAAAAACATGATAAACATAACGCCAACTATTACTTGATTTTTTAATAATATATTATATGATATTTTAATATTTTCTAATGATAGATTGATACAATTAATAAAAATCATTGATTAAAATGTTCAACAAACAAGTTTTTTCACTATCTCGTATGTTAACAATAATTATCCTTAATTATCTTTCTAGATAAACAAAGTGGAAACAATACTAACGTCGTATTTAATATTATAATAATAACGATCAAAATAGTATGCCATGTTGTTTGTAATAGTTCCTGGAAAAGTGAGTTTAATTAAAACAGTTAAATGTTTATTTTTCTTGCCAACTAATATAATATTTATTTAAGAAACTGATATTCATAATATTACATTCATAATGATAAAAAATAAATAAACAAGTATATTTATACTAATTTTAACAATTCTTTTTTTTTATTTTTATAATATTGATGATTCATTTTTTCTTTTTATAAACAAAATGCATATTTTATTAGTTAATTTTAATGAACCAAGGAATTTATCGTTCTTGCCATAATGTGTTTTATTTTTAATTTTTGTTTGTATTCATAATTTTAACCAGAAAGCTTACTATGATAATTAAAAGAATGAACGTATTTTGATAGAAAATTTTGCCTAGGTGGTACTTTTAAAAAATCGAATAATTAAGAAAAAAAAATATAAGAAATTATGCAATTATTAAGACAATTTAATCACGAGAACGAACTAAGTAAAATTAAATAAATATACATTTTCCCATTGAATAGTAGAACAACCTGTTACTTTTGTCAACAAAAGCCTTCAATTTATAAATGAATGCTATAGACATTAAATATTTATTTTTACTTATGAATCAAATCAACTCTTGGAACTCATTATTATTTATTCATAGACTATTTTAAATTTAAATTTAATCATACTGCACAATCAGATTTCATAACTATTTAATTTCCATGTAACTTATGTACAATGATAAAATTAAATTTGGTCTTATTTGGTTAATTTTATTTTCATTTTAAGATGTTATACGTAGTTGAGAATTGAGGTTTCATTGAGTTTTAGAATCTTTAGGTCTTAAAATAAATTTTAATTTACTTTTACAGTTGTAAATTTTAAAAAACTAAGTAAATTAAATTATCTAATATATTTATTATAAATGCTCAACTATAACAGTTTTTAAATGCTGTCCAATATTTATTTTTAAAATATTTACAATAGCTTACAACAGTTGTTTGTTATAAAATTAAAATCACCAAATCGATAGAGCATCGAGCTGATTATACTAAATAAAAATCATTTTACAGTCATAAATTGATCAAACAAACAAGCGAGTAGCTCTACATAATCTACCTGCATTCATAACAGTGTATATATTCAATGTAAGCTGTCTGAAATAGAATAACTACGAAGCGAAACCAAAAAAGAAAATACAAAAATAGGAATCATTGTATTTGCTACTGACATCAATGGATCTTAATTGTGACAATTAATATTATGTTGTAATAAACAACGCCAGTTGCCTGTAATAAAAACCATTATTAAAGAACAATAAAACGATGTGTCAATAGTCTCTTTGTTTCATCAAAAAGTCTGTTTTATTTATTTTTATTAATGTTAACAAGAGTGGTAGCGGAAAAGGGGGACATGAAATTACAATTTCTCGACAGTTAACCGGATAGGCTATTTGTAATAGGTATCTATACAAAATGTTCTGAATACATGTTCACTAATGCTATGAAACAAATATTTACAGGAGATGTAGTTAGTTAAAAATAGACGTTTATGATTTATAAAGAAAATTATATTGTCCGTATAATAATATAATATAATCAACATTCATTACATTGGTATTGAGTTGTAATTTACAATTTTTATTTTACTTCTCTACCTACTTAATATTATATTCAAATAATATTACTAATTTAAACTATAACATTGTATATACATTTTAAATGATACTACACATAATAATACTGTTACATTATTAAAATCTTAAATAAACATGGCTTTAATTATTTCTACAGCTAAAAATTATACTACATTGTAATATTTTTTATATATCAGTTATAATTCATCACAACTTTAAAGTATACATTTAATTGTATTGGTACGTGTCAAAAATGTTCAATACAATTTTAGTGATCATAACTAAAATGCAATATACAGCAAGTCACCTGATATTGTAATTATATATATTCTAAAATAATTTATTACTATTTATTAAACACTATTTACATTTACTAGTAATGTTTATCTTTCTTATGTGTTATTAATATTCTTAAACTTCAACAATTATTGAATTTATTTCGTAAGAAAATGGTTATCATTCTTAGTTAAATAAAATGTATTTTTTTTTTTTGTTTTTGAACAGCGTTAAAGTAAAAGTAGCTAAAAAATAATATATTTTCACTATCAGCACATTGAGTAATCGGTAAAAAACATGCATGAACACAAGTACTTTAAAAACCACATAAACTACGTACCTCTTTGATTGTAGATACACACCTCTTTGTAGTACGATCAATATACATGAAATACTTGAATCAAATCTAGGATATTATTTATTTACCATAAATGAATACATCATACACAGTGGCGGTTTTATAGAGGGGAGACCTAGGGGGTCTGGATCCTTCCCACAAATCCCGAGTTTAAGCTACTGTAGTACATTATTTGCTCGGAACCCTCAGGTTTAAAACGCTATGTAATGTTTTTTGTTTATATAAGAACTATATTTTAGGCAATTTTCAATTCTTATTCCATTCCAGTAATTTTAAGTATTCTAAATTTTATAAGATCCGCTGGGATCCTAATTTAGTTTAAAGTTTATTATTTAATATTCTATTTTTTTTTAATTATTTATTTATTCATTTTTTTTTTTACATTAATTTTCTTTAATTTTATTGTTTGTTATGTTTCTAATTTCTTTTTATTTCTTATTTTCCGTATATTTTTTGTTTTCTTTTATAAATAAGTGTTAAGCTGTAATAATTTAGAAATTAAAAGCTTTAAAAAAAAAAAATTATTAATGGATTGAGCACTTTTATGTCTTAATATATTATAAGGTAATATCATTGGACCCCACCAGAAGAAATTCTAGAAACCGTCACTGATCATATAAAATTTAAATATTTAAATTTTTTCCCCCTCGCCACAAACACACACCAAAAAATCCGCTGAATACACTTATTACACTTGCAAAGTTTTAATACCACACACATTCTAGTAAATTTTTTTAGTTTTAACTACCCACAAATCTAAGACAAAATATATTTCGCTTTAGATAGAAATCGAAAATATTTTATAAGTTCTCTATACACGGTAATTTAACAATATATTTTATTGTTTACAATTACAATACTGAAAAAGACTGTTCAGCATTTAATTTGTGATTATACAAATATGATTCCAAATAACACGACCATTTACAAAAAGGTTTATCAAGTCTATCTACATTTCTATTGAAAACCTAAATATTCTACAGACTGTAATTCCGGTGGAGTTTTATGTCTGTAACTGCCGAACCAAGTCGAAAAGACAATTGCACCAAAGTATATATTTCTCTGTACAATTGTTCGTTGTGCATCACAGTGGATATTTTTATTTCCCTAAATATATAAATGTACATAGTCGTTTCCGGTGTAGACGCCTGAAAAAAATACATGTATTTTAATAATAATTACAATACGTAAATAATTACATTAATATAGGATAACAATCCTTTTTAGTGAATCATACTTTATAAATTTATTTTTTAAACTTAGTGTAAAATGTTTATTGCAGTATTCTCATTTTTAATTAATAAAAAATAATTATTTAACTAAAAGTTTCAATATACAGTTTTAAATTTTGAGTTATAATGCATTGGATTTACTATGATATGCGCTTTTTTTTTGTGCGTCTATGTCAGTAGTTCTCAACCTTTTTTGATTCATGTCACCTTTAGCCACTAAAATCAAACACTGCGTCACCCTAACATCAAAATAATAAACAATCTTAGCTGTATATTTTAAAATTATTTTTTTATTAAAAAAAAAAAAAAAAATATAGTACACAAAAACGTTGACACTTTAAATTTAAACAGATAAACTTTATAATAGCAAATAAAAAAAAAAAGTTAAAAAAAAAATAACTTTGAACTTTGAGGTATGTTATGTACATGACAGTGGCGGTATAGGTATTTAATATATTTAAATATAGAAATAATATGATTGTTTTCGAAAAAATTAATTTTTTAAATTTTTATTCTTTTCCTGTTAAAATTCTGCGTCATCCCTAAGCTAGGTCCATGTCACCCTAAGGTGACATGTCACCCCGGTTGAGAACTACTGGTCCTATGTATACGATTTTGACCAAATCGATTGCTTTGATCAACACCAAATAAAAAATAAGAAACGAGTTTTAGTTTATACATTAAAGGGAAGAGTCAGTTTTTTTTTTAATTTCTCAAATTTTTTTCGAATAATTCATAAAAATAAAAAAACATTGCAATCACTTCAATTTCAACCAGATTTGAATAGTAGTAATACTAATAATGGCCTACTATTTCGTCATGCACTAATTTTTGTCTCTAATCACGACTTCTACTAGAAGGATTACTTCGATCATCACAATCATAAGGGGCTTGATAGAAGATGTGGCATGGTAGGAAATTTGCAGAGAATTATCTTACGAATTTCCCATAGGTTCAGAAATTGTCAAAAACCAATGAAAAATTAAAAAACAACAAATTCATGGCATACCGGTTTTCGACTAAATCGAATTTTTGTTTTTCACCGTATCTTAAAGAATAATAATCATAGAGAGTATAAATGTTCAATGAATGCTTAAATTATCTATTTCATCTATTCACTATAGATGGTATAATTTCCAAAAGATTTTTTTTTTTTAACTATTTATGATAAATTGAAATGTTCATGTTTTTTTTTTTTTTTTTTTTTAAGATTAAACCACGAAAATTCATTACATGTCTGTAACTAAAAAAAAAATCATACAATTTTCAATTTTTATATTAAGACTTTATAATTGGATAGTAAATTTTTCAAAAGTTTTCGTTTACAGCAATAAAAAATTACAAAATATTATAAGATTTATAAAGTTATACGTATACGAAATCGGATATTTTAACGAATTTTGATTGAAAAGTATTAGTTATTCTGTTAATTGTATTACCTTAAATCATTTACTGAATACTTACATTGGTATTTTAAAAATATTTCATAGTTTTGAAATATTTTAATGAAGTTTTTGCTGTATATACAGCACTATAAAAGTACTTGAAATTTTCAACTCTCCAAAATTGTAGATACCTTCTTTTGTTGCAAAATTTAAAACATTTACAATTCAACCTACCATATTGGGTTCTTCTATTATATCAATCTTATCTAAAAATATAAACTGGACCTATCTCTCAATCCTATCTCTTTCACTCAGAATTTTTTTCTTTTTTTTTTTTTGAGAGAGAGTAAAGGAACTTTTCATGTTATACTAAATTGGTACAAGTTTAAAATATCAATACAGCTATATAATTTACCTGTCTCTGTATCCAACCCAACACCAAATTTTGTACTTGAATTTTTATTTAACGGTTTTTTTTTTTTTGTCTAAAATCTGTATTATTCACCGTACATCGAAACAATCAGTGTAATAATGCACGATTCTAAAAAATGTGCACAGGTCATCATTATACAAGTGTATATAGTATAGTGTGTATAATATTGTGAATCTCGATATCTTAACCGCAGTGATTCCGAGACCTACACCGTTGTTGGAACCGAAACGTATTAGGAAAACCAAAAACATGAATAAATAAAAATAATTTTGATATTTTTCCTTCGTTTCGCAATCCCACAGACACAATATGATAATACTATTTTCTGTATATTTACGTACAACATGCATATTTATGAACCGTTCTACCATTTATTTTCTCTTTCGTATACTTCCACTAACGCATTCTAAACACAACAGAATGTTGTGCCATTGTGTTCAGTCCGGCCGTTCCTCGACTGTTCCGCCAGCCATATTCCACGATCGGCCCGCCGCACTCTTGTTCACCACCATAGCTTTCTTTGTGTTTGATTACATAATTTCTCTGTTATTTTCCGACGTTCACGTACAAATCAGTGAGGACTAACTAGGGCCCGAAATCGTCTGTTACTAATGTACATCGAACACAATTTGAAAAAATGAAGCCGAAAGACAAGTTCACATTTATCTGAAAATATATTACGAATGAAATGGAATCAATATCTGTTTTTATGCACGCTTATTACCGTAAATTGCGTTGTTCATCGGACGCGTTACGATTAAACGTATTTAACCGTTTGAAAAAAATTCAAGTCCTTGACGACCGCCAAGAAATTTTTTTTATTATTTTTTCTACGGTTTGACTTAAAAAAAAAAAAAATTTGGTCACCACTGGTGGTACGCCTCGATTTGTACGTACCGACTTACGGGCGTGGTTGGAGGAGGAGAACTCGTGTGTGTTGATCGATCCATGACAAGGAACGCCACGGGAACTGCCGAGGAGAGGAAGAGTGGCGCAGCCTTGACATTGGATTTGACGGCCGAGGTCAGTGCTTAGACGCGTACGCATTAATCAGGTGCGCAGCAACGGGTCGGCCGCGGCCAGCGCGCGACCAATTTTGACTAGGATTGTGTTTCGCGCACGTTCACGACGGCTGCACGCGACGACAAGGCGTCTGTTAAACCATATCGACTAAACGTGTACAGAATATACGCACAGCCCTCCCTTTACGGGTCGTGTTCACGTGCGTGCACTGTAATGTTGTATTAATATTTGGTGTTCAAGTATTTTAGAACTTTGGCACCAAGTAATTGTTGACAAACAACGGGTGTTTGTCTTTGGTACACGAACGTTTTACTTCCACCGTCATTGGTACTACACATAGGGTGATTGTCATGAACGCTGTAACGACTCTTGCATAACGCACAACCATTCAATAATAATCACTATAGTTTTTATACCGTGTTGTGATACTATCGCAGCCGACCACCGATGGCTTATTACTTTTATTAATCGTGTTTTAATAAATATTATTGTAATTATTTAAAATTGCTAGAAATACAATGTGTTAACTCGGTGGTGGTGGGAAGGATGAAGGACGAACTTCGAAATCAAATCTTACCAAATCCGACCAAAAAAGTATTTAGTCCTTCCCATTCAAAAATCCTGGCTATGTTACTGGATGTTATTTTACACGTGAAAGCATGAGTGTGAGTATAGGATGGAACGGAGAAAAAAATGAAAATAAATACAAACAACGTAATCCAAAAACGTCGACAATTTAATAACCACACGGGGGCAACACACCCCGAACTTAATTGTGAATAGTGTAACCGATTCATAGCAATATTAATTGTAGCGACCGGGGAACGGCTAGCTAGATCATGTTTTTTTCAATTAACCGTTGTACTGCGGTATGGTGTACATTACAGCTAGAAATATTACTGTACAAGCCGTGTACATTATGAATAGATAACAAAACGTTTGAGCACAGTTACAATTCTATTACCTTTTTAGGGTTTCTTCAAATCTCAACACACTATTATAAGCTACCCTAAAAGCTACGGCATTCTGGCTTTCTGTACACGTTATGCACATGTGTCTTATAAATTAAATTAATAACTCAGTCGAATTGAAGTTCTAATAATTATATTATGTAGACGAATAAGTCAAATTCATTGAATATAAACAACATATTCAACTGAAACTAAAAGTTGTCTAAGATTTGATTAACTTTTCAGAATTAAGTAGAAACTTATATCGTATAATAACTTAACAAGAAATATCGATTATTGTTGGAAACTTTCTCGAGCATAGTAGTAAAATAACTCGTACAATTAAATGTTTATGTTTTTATGTACAATTTCCGTCTAGAAAAAATGTTTAGTCTGTTAATATATCACTTAAAGACAGTTACATGCATTTCAATCAAAGAATATATACATTTTATTTACTAGCATAACCATTGTTATATAATTGTTATATTGTATTGTACTTTCCGTCCTAAATTTAATTGCGTATTCTAAACATTAGTTTAGACTACATAATCTCGATCTTCGTCTAGCCACATAATTCCCAGTAGTTTTATTTTTACAATTCTCTAGTACTTGAAAATGTCTTTAAAAACTACGTTGATATAAATACTAGAATTTACGCAGACTAGTTTTTCTCATATTTTACACCACGACGCATAGTAAAAAAAAACAATATTAAAAAACATTTCATAAATATATACGTTGTACATGCATGTACATCATAATTCACGTTCATAAAGGAGTGGTATTCCGTATAGGTATTATTATCTTGTAAACCCGTTTACAAAGAAACCATATTTATCATAATCCATAACCATCTTATACACGTCAACGTAGATATTAATAGCATTATGTACATTTACAAAATTCGATTAAGTTAGTTAAGTGTGTGTGTTTGACAGAGTTGGGAGACTTAGAAAAAACGAATGCATGGATGTCAGTTTCCCTCCACAACACAACAGAGCTATCCACAATGGCTGTTATACAAACACAATACACACCTACACGGTACGTTAATTCATGACTGTTGTTGTTATTATGATAGTTACAATATTTTATTTTTATTTTTACTTACTAGATAAAAGCATAAAACGTATACCCTAGTTACATAAAAACTTAATTAAAACTAAAAAAAGTTTCGAGATTTCATTCGAAGAAAATATCTAAAATCTAGTAAAATCTATCTAGGTAATAAACTAACAAAAATTGTAATTTTAATAACAATATTACTGAGATAATAACAAAATAATTGTGTGATTATTATAATATGTGAAAATTAAAATTAAATAATTATATATGTATTATATTTATATGTCAATAGTAAAATAGGGCGGAATCATTTTTGGCCAAAATGAACCTTTCCCTTTTCGACCATTCTGGAATGTCCGTTTTCGGATAGTATGATATTTTGGTCACCAACTAAAAATATTCTTCACGGTTTTTTCTGTTATACTATATCAATTATTTTTTGTATAATAATCATATGTATAGTAAAAATATTAAGTTACATTATATTATCAATTTATACAAAAAAATAAAATAAAACTAGGAAAATTTAATTTTTTTAATAACTGCAGCACATATCTTCTATATTAAGACTTAATAGTGTTTACTGATTATATTATGGGGAATGCAATTTTAATTTTTATATATTATTTTAATTGGCATAATACGAGATTTTAAAATAAATTGTAAATTATAAATTATGAAAATTGTGACTTCATATTTTTTATATATTATTTGACTAACGTATTTTACTAAATAATATTATATGATTATTATACAAAAAAATAATTGGTATAGTTTAACAGAAAATGAAGAATATTTTTAATTGATGACCAAAATAGTGTATTGGCCGAAAACGGACATTCCAGAATGTCCGAAAAGTGTGTCCCGCCCGTCAAATAAATAATATTACTCGTAAAAACATTGAATTTTGAAATAAACGAGTAAAAAACGAATTAGTATTTAAAAAACGTTTTTTCTTTTGATAGTTATCTAAAAGTTTTATGACTGACTTAAAAATTATATTTATTAAATCATTTTTCCGAATTGTTCAAATCTAAAAAGTACCTTAGATACATGAGTACGTTAAATATTTACATTGTGAATATTAGAATGGCCAAAAAATATTTTTACATATCTTTTTATCTGTCCTCTGTGACCTGAGATATCTAAATAAGTACGTTCATACACACTTAAACAGTCCAATTTAAAATAAATTTTAAATTTTGAGTATTATACATATGAGGTAAGTACAGAAACTTATAATGTATTATAAATTATAATTAATAGATCAAAACTATTTAAATGGATCTCCATCAAAACCGTATCCTTTATAACTTCTATATAATGCTCCCAAAGGTCTTGCCACTTCCGAAAACTCGTACATTATTCTTCCTAATTTAGTAAATATATATAGTTTATAACCAACCAAAAGATAACAAAGAATAATAAAAATCAATACATAGCTCGTTAAAACATAACTTGTTTTTACTTTTTATACTTAGTATACACAGTGGTATTATGAAGAATTGTTCTAAAAGTATATTAAACCATCGATTGCCAGACCGCATTATACATTATATTTTTTTTTTATTGCCGATTGAATAATTAGGTTTTAACGGTGTCAAATTTAATTTTAAGTCAAATAAAAACTTATTTTACATTTGTCTTCTTCAGACCTATACAAAATGAATACAAATTTATCAATTAAACAAACAATAAGTAACAATAAGTTAAACAATAAGTTACCATTATTCAATTAAGCTATCGACAATAACGAGTAAAAGTTTGTTCAATACCTACGATACCTATGAATATCTCCCGAGTTACCAAATGTCACTTCTTCGTTTGTTTGAGATCATACGCAACACACACATGCATTTTCGACAACAATAATATTATACGTATATAATATATGTAATATTTATGTATATGTACTAAGTAGTATACCCAATGAGCGAACACCCACTGACAGTATACACGATATATTATAATGTATCAATAAACAACATGCATTATAATATTATCAGATATTATATACTATTTGATACACTTACTACGCATAAAAATTACATTCTCTTTTGAATTAAGCAGCGCTATCTGTGGTCACATGTTGGTACTAGCCACCGAGCACTTGTACACGTCTAGATTATTGATATTTCATTCCTTACATGAAAGATGTTCGACAATTTTTTTTTCCCGAAAACACCAGCAACAATATAATTATTAGATGATACGATCATAAAAATACGTTGACTTATGTGCACACACAACAATCAGAAAAAATAATAGCCCATTCCATCCGGTAAAAAACTACTGTCGAACTCGTGCGTATTGTACTACTATCATTATATGTATTGTGCGTTTAATTACTGCAAGAGTAGGATAAAAGGCCGATCCTGCCTCTTCCTCTAAAAACTTCGCGATAACTTTACCTTTCGCCTGATGATTATGAATCTAAAAGTATAAATTTCTCAACGTGGGATAAATGCGATCAAACACATATTAAAAAATTAAAATTTTTAAAAATAAAATACTATTCATAGTAAAAAACGCTTGCTCTCTCTGCTGCACGGAGAAAAACATTGGACTATAAATATTTATGATTTTGAGGGTTATTGTTAATGGTAGATTTCTCAATTTTTCTCGATCTTGGGATAATTCTCTCCATTATGGCAAGGTATTTTTCTACTACATCTAACCATCCTCTTCTTGGTCGCCCTCGGGGTCTCTTTCTATCTATATACATATATTTAAATTTATATCTCATAATAGTTTTATGTTAAAAAATAGGTAGCTGTTTTTATTTTATCATGCACTTTTAACCATTTCATTTAGGTATATTATGGTAAATTGTATTATAGTATTTTTTATTAAATGTATGAGTTTAAAACTTCCAATCCTCTAAACATTTCAAAGAAGAAACTATACTTTCCAAACCTTGTGAACTAGTTAATTCTTATTTACCATTCTTGCATATTATACATAATCGTATACGTAATAATTTACTTAATATAATAATAATATATATATATATATATATATATAATAATACTTAATATAGGCGAGAATAATCGACTTAAAGTATTAAAGTATTTACGATGACGATTTTAAAATTAATATTTTCATAGAATTATTTATAACGAATAATGAATAATGATTAATTTAGAAAAAAGAAAATGTGCAGATATTACGTTTAAGGATGACCAGTTAAAAACTGTTGGACTATTTACAAAATTTATGATCTCACACTAAAATGTTATTTCCTACGTGAATAATTTGAAAAAAATCAAGGTTACCGGTAAAAAATTGTAAGTTGGCGATACCATGAATCATTTAAATTCTCAAAAATCTTCAGTGGTATACATCTATAGTTTCGTGATGGATATCGCATCGCGTATGTGTATTATAAATAAATTATACGATATAGGTGTATCAATCATATTTTATCAGGGTGTTTCTTAAATAGTTGATGTAACTATGGTAAAAGCGTACGCGTTGGATGGCCTATTGAAGATTTTTCCGACATTTTTAATTTCTTAAAAACGACGATTTATACATTATTATCCTTAGAACATTCTCTTAAATGTCAAAATAAACACTCGTTTTGTATTTCTTACAAACTCCTCATATGAATCATATGAATCATATGAATCCTCATATGTACGACATCGTTTTTGTGTTCGACGCATGTTTTTCACGCCCGAATCGGTCAGAATTAAAAATAGTTGTGTTACTTATCGATTTGTATGAGAGCTCTGCAAGATAAACGATAGTCAAATTAAATTTTTTATTATTTAAAATACCTAAATAATTAACTGAGTTTTACTTTTATTGAAAAATAATGTTCTAATAGCAATTAAATAAGACCTTGGTTTCCAAAATAGAAAAAAAATTTCAAAACAATCTGCATTGAGCCACCCCAACGAGCATACTTATACTGGTTACCTAAACCCTCTCAGAAACACTCTGTGTATACAAATCAAACGAACGACGGCAATTATTTCAAAAAAAACGTTATTGTTTACGCATATGATTTGTTTATCGTGCACGTTAAATCGGAATTAACAACAAATGGTTTGCCGCAACGCGATTACAATAGTACAACTCAATGTGTTTGTGTGCACTTCATGGTCCACGGGAGTTTAAAAGTTTTCATCCGTAGCCGTACACGATCCATGCCCCAACGATTTAATAACATAATGGATACCTAGCACACGAAAATAAGTATTGAAACGTGTTTTTATTTAGAGAACTTGATGGTGGTTGGGTATGGTTTTCTGGTTTGTTGATACGTCTAATTGTGCTTTTTATTCCAACGATATCTATGTGTTATTGTTGTGAAAAATATATTCAAATTATTTCCTATTAACCAAGTACAACGATGTAGAGCTTAACCATTTAATTAAATAACATGTTACGATCACGTTATCCAATTTTAGACGACGACGGAAGCATAAACACAAACATTTTACCACGCTCGAAATACCTATATAATATATTTATGACGAAATCCACATCTCATGAAAACTAACATGACTGTATTAATTGTATTCGCTTTGTTACAATGATCGTTTTTATCACACAGCCATTTATAAATAATAATGTTATTTATTTTAAAAATGTACAACCATCCAATTATGAAATTAATTTCAGGCCATTTGAGCACAACGGTATAAACAATTGCAATAAACTCGCCTACCGACGACAGCGTTGAGTATTTATATTTTTCTTATCCATTAGTGTTATTGTATTTTTGATAGGATTATTATATTACATAGTATTACAGCGTGCATACGGAATAACGATTTTTATTCACAAACATTTTAAAACGCTCGATGGTTGTCAATAGCCGAACGAAAAAATCCCATGAATGTTTCAAGTCTCGAGTACATAGAGCAATACACACAATAAACACAATACGAGTTTACTCGAATGTTGATACATCGCATGCAGTAATGTGTAACAATAATAAAACATATTATTAAATTGATTGTTTTAAACTTATTATTACAAATATTATTGCAAAGTTTAACCAAGAGTAATTGATGTGATGGCACAGGTTTATATTGGTTTACAATTATTCTTAATAGTATAAATTCAAAACTTCAATCAACATTAAAAATTACTTAAATCACATATTTATATAATGCATAGTTGTTATAATATAGCGGTAAAGCTTCACGTGATCTTCGCAAAGAATATAAATAAATTAAAGCAATTTAAATAACTGTGTTTGTGTACTTAGGGGCCAATTAGGTGTAGTGTTATAGCGTAGTATACCATCCGTGCATACAATTATCAATTGTCACTATGTAGTCACAATAGCCAGAAATTATTTTACAGTCGTGCTCAATGTTTACAGTAATAAACGTCACAAAGGAAGCGCGTTGTAAAAATACTATTAAAATTTATGTGTAGAATAATATATGAAACCGAAATACTTTTTAATTATCTACGGAATTTTATATATTACAAAATATGATTTTATGATTAAAAAAGAAAAAATGTATTTTACTCATTTAATTAAAGAAATATTCTTTCTGTTTTAAAATATTCTAGAATATTATACATTATATTATATTTTACATGTAATTTTATGTCAATATTCGCTGTTCAAACGCTTATAAAAAAAAATTGTGCCTATGAATTTTAATAATTTTTGAATGACAATAAGAACTACTTCTGTGGAATCTTCTATTAAATTTTAAATTGTATACAAAACAACACGCTTACATTTATGTATCAATTAAATTAAGCATAATAGTCATAAACCGAAAATTAAAATAAGTTAAAATATTATTTATTTATAAATATAATAATATAATAATATTTATTTATATAGATTATAAACAGGTAATTAATAAAATATCTACAAGTTTTATTATAGTTGTAGATATTTTATTAATTATTATGAATGAGAAATAATCTGTTGGCTGGTTATAAAAAAAATATCTACATAAAATATTGCAAAAAACGAAAGGTAGATTATAAACAGGTAATTAATGAAATATCTACAAGTTTTATTATAGTTTTAGATATTTCATTAATTACCTGTTTATAATCTACCTCTCGTTTTTTGCAATATTTTATGTAGATATTTTTTTTATAACCAGCCAACAGATTATTTCTCATTCATATCATTATAATATTATTTTTAGTACTCAAAATGTCAGACATTAAATGTAATAATATTAAAATTTTTTTAATCTAAAATTTTGCTTAAAATAATAAAATAATAAATATTACTTTACGAGTATAGCTTGTTGACTTGGTCAAGACTAGAACAAACGTTAACTTACCAGTTGGCTAAAAACTCTAGTGTGATCAACGTGACAAATGAATGTGGAAGGCTGGACGGGGAGAGGTTAACAATGTATAAGCTTCTATAAACGTCAAATAAATTTGCAGCCTAAAAAAAATAAAAGCCCAACCAACCAAATCAAACAAACATCCTGCGACTAGCAAAGGCTAACAGCCTGGAATAGTTAAATAGGCGAAAGCCGTCCTACCAAGTAATGTAGTCTGTGCTTGTGCAAACATGATATTTGCACAAACTTCGGACACACGCTTTTCCTATAATTTGTACCAAATTTTAATCTCATCAAAGTATACTCAGTATACATTCTACAAGAAAATGTTTTACGCCGATGATACTTATGCTGCGATAGTGATTGATTATTTAAAGGAACAAAAAAAATACCTTAAAGAGAGCAGAGGGTGTGAATGAAGGAATGGCTGAAGAAGAGAGATCAATTTTACCATGAATGATTAATGGCAAAGCTTAAAATAAATTCACTCGACAACTATAAAAACTATATATAAATGGACACAGATATATTATTATTATTAAATATATTATAAAATATATCTATTATAAAAGATAACTAAATTTTAGTTGCAAAAAAATAATAATAAATGGACATTCATGAGGGACCCAATTACGGCAAAACAAAGACTATTGTCGACTTTGTGACACCAGCATGCATAATACAAAAGTTTTTCCATACACCAGGAGGTTTTTAACCGACGCATGCCAAACACTGCCGTGGATGTTCAACTGATTGTCAATCGTGGAGTGTGCGCAACAAATTTTGAACTCGACCGATTTATTTTAAACCGTTTGCGCAAACTATGACATTGTAACGTACACCAGCAGATCTCAAACTGTGCTCCGCAAGAGAAGTCTATGGGTTCCACGGCACATTTGGATTTCTTAAATATCGGGGAAAAACATTGATACGATTAGTCGAATCGCGCAATAAATCATAAGGTACGTACAGACTAAGCAACATTTTGTTAGCAACATGTTGCGAACAGTGTCGTCAACATGTATCCCACCAACTGGTAACAAGTTGATGGATACATGTCAACATCGGACGGCATTACATCAAAGAAATTTGTTGCTTGGTGCTTGTATCTGTGTTGCCCATTCTAAATGGAAAACATCGCTCAATATGGACAGCATTATCAACATTTGACATCGGCGTGCTGTACATACGTACTTATTTGTATTAATTGTATTTTATTATTTTATAGTATTTAAATTAAATTATTTATTTAAATATTATATTATTTAAATTGTCGCATTATGTTGTGGTCAAAAGAGATGATTATAGAACTTACTGAAATGGTTAAAGCTGCCCTTGCCTTGTGTTATTATTATTTAGGTATAGTTTCTATTTATCTACTTACTTGAAAATATCCTTTAAGAACTTCAAAGACTGCTTCGCATACTTCGGGTACAATTGAGGAAATCGATTGCTTCGATATCTTAAACAGGTACATAAGACTCGTAAACGAATCGCCTGTGGCTAAATATCGCAAAGTAACCGCTAATCTGATTGATGGCGAAATAGCAGCACATAAGTTTGTATCATTTTTGAGATTTTAGGAGCTTACCATACACAGAAGTTCTTCAAAATCAGATTTCGTTAGCCTAACGAAATTGCGGAACGAACCGCCATCGTTTAAAATTAATTCCGACATTAAGTTGTCAACATTGCTTATCCCATTTTCTAAAACCTTTCTCTGCCACTATTTTCTTTTTCTTTTTTTTATCATGGGCAGCTATAATGATAAAAGCAGCACCAGCAGCAGCAGTCGTCAGATTCATTTAACTATTTATTTACCTCCTTTAACTTTGGTATAACTTGTAAACTACAACTTAAAAACTAATTAACTGAACAACAACTTGTAAAGCTTAAGTAAAGTAAAATTTTAATACTTTATTTTATTAATTTTATTACTTTAATAAAGTAAAAAAATAACAACAGACAGATGTTGATTGACAAATATTATTTTTGTTTGGACGCGCCACATTGTGTACAACATGTATCCAAATACATGTATCTGTATCCGACAAATTTGTTGCCAATACTCGACAACGTGTTATCCACAAAATGTTGCTTAGTCTGTACGTACCTATCGTTATTTTCACCAAACGCCCATCATCTAATTTATAACCCGGACCAACTGATAACATTTGATTATTTCGACTTCATTGTCTGGTTGATATTTTAAAAAAATCAAATAAAGTAAATTTATCCATTGCAAGGTAAAACGACCACGGTTTTCACAGCAAACTACCGGATGAAATCCGAACTTCTGATAAAAAAAAAAAAAAAAATAAATAATTTTTAGCTGTGCATTTTTCTCCGCGTAAAATAGATTAGTAGTTTGCTGATTTTCGGGGCTCCGGGAACAAATTATGTTGAGAACCCCCCCCCCCCAAGCACAGACGTTGCGCAAATCTGTTTAACGCTTACAAAGGGTCCGCGAGCCCGGTGGCGACTCACATGAGACCCTGTTAGACATCGGTAAATTCGACCGTACACTCCGCGGTTGCCGGTTAATCCCGACGACCCGACGGAGCCGTGCCCGATTAACCGAGACGGCCGCGTTCGAGTTCGGACTGCGGGTTAAGTCGACCTGCCGCGTACCAGGGAACCATGCGGAGTGGGCGCGCGCCGGTCGTCGTCTCTGTTGCCGTCGCGTCGATTGCCCGGTACCGGATGATGCACGTCGGCGTCATATCGACACGGTTCGAACCGTCGTGCACGAATCGGCATTTAGTCTGGTCCATTGATGTTTGTATGTTCGCTTGATATTCTATTAAAGTATAGGAATTACTTAGTGGCGATGGGGGGTCCCTCCCCTTCACAGGTCTCTAGTTTAGGCTTTAATATATTATTCACTCGGGACGTTCGGGTGTAAAATGATACGTTGTGTTTTTTCTTTCGTTTACCTAAGAATTAAATTTCAAGTAATAAATTATTAATGGGTTAAACATTTTTGTGGCTTAATATATTATAAGATAACATCAAAAAACCCACCGTGAAAAAAATTTTAAAAACCGCCATTGGGATTACTTTATAACTGCCATTATAAAACAAATGTATTCTTGTCGAAATAAGAAATATTGTGATAGTTGAATTACTTGTGTCCGGCAAGGTTGTGTGACAGAGATAAATAAACGGTTTTTGAATTCTTTTAATAATGTACACTGAATGCTTTTAATTTTAAATATATTAAAGGGCACAGGTAATACTTGTATATTGTGCTACAATACAAAGCAACATAGCATTTTTTAATGTTCATCAATAGTTCTTGTTCTGTAATTATTGGTCACAATAATATATTTGTAGTCGTACAATATAATTTTTTAAATCATATTTTTAATCTGTGTGTAACAATAAAACAACATCGATTGTATTCGATAGTCAAACTCTACACTATCTATAAATGTTTTCAATATCCATTGAAATTAAATAATAATAATGATAATATGTATGAGTTAAGAATAATCAATAAGTATATAATTAACAATTTTGTAATTTTGTTAAACACTTGAAGAGTTTTTTGAATCATTTATAAATATTTGATTACATAATCGTTGTTGATGTATTATAATCATAATTTATTATTTTGTACCATTAAAAAATCTAGGACTTGCATCTGAGGCCCTCAATATCCGGCACTGTCTTACTAATATTATAGTTGTACAAGCTGCCGATAGGCCTCAAACAGAATGCACATTCCTATTAACATTATTTTGTTCTTATCCATTAACATACTCTATGGTTCTACAATTCCGATGCGTACCGTTCGATTTGAACAAAACAGTACCAATTCGAGTAGGGGCGGATTTAGGTATGTGATTGCCCTTGGGCAGAATGCATTGTGGGGGCCTCTTACACACAAACAAGAAAATATATTTTTTTACTTATTAAATAACCTTTATTATTATATTTAGTGTAGTAGTGACAATTAACTACTTATATAATAAGAAATTAAATTAATGTTCACTATTATTTAATTAAATATGTGTAAATATAAATATCGAACACGTGCTCAATTCCAAAAATATCGATATCTTTCTAATAAACAAACATTAAATAGACTGTCAAATACCTTAAAAAAATTAATCCGCAAACTTATCAACAATCATACTCATTCCTAAACCCAACAAACCGTAAAACCTAGTAACTTCATACAGACCAATTAGTTTGTTACCAACAATGGCTAAGTTATTCGAAAAACTGATTCTTAAGAGAATTAGACCTATAATTCAGTCACTCAATATTATCCCCGACTCTCAGTTTGGTTTTAGGGCTAAACACTCAACCATACATCAAATACATAGGCTAACAGACCTAATTTCATCATCATTTGAAAAAAAATTTCTCGTCCGACTTATTCAACATATACACTGTCGATATGTCAAACTCAACAAATACAACCATGTCCTCATATGCGTATGACACAGCAATAATTTCTCCAGGTAATGACACAGCGCAATCTTCCACCTTTTTACAAAATCACCTCAACTTAATTGAAAATTGGGCAACCAAATGTCGTATCAAAATAAATCCTGAGAAGTCGGTTCACGTAAATTTCACACTCAAAAAAACTGAATTCCCTCCACTATATTTTTAAGGATCACTTATGCCAAATTCAACTGAAGTCAAGTATTTTGAAATTACCCTTGACAAGAAACTAACCTGGGGTCCTCATTTAAAATCTAAAAGAAAAAAATTAAACAGCCGACTACACCTACCACGACCAATACTTAAATCCAAATTATATCCACACACAAAAAATATTATATATAAATCTCTCTTAAGACCCATGTGGGCTTATGCCATTAAAATTTGGGGTTGCGCAAAACCCTCGCAAGATCGCACCATACAGGCTTTCCAATCAATAGCACTTCGACTCGTCACCTCTGCACCCTGGTACATATCCGACGATACACTGCATAACGATCTAAACATCAAAACAGTCAGCCAGTTAGCTTCAAAACACTACTCTAGATTCCACTCTAAATTATCTACACATCCAAACCCAAAAATCTCATCACTCTCATGCAAAACTCTTCCTGGAAACCCTATACGTCGGTTGAAACGAAAATGGTGTAGAGACTTACTCAAATAAATCCCCAATAAAAAAATTCACGTTGGGTTCTATCAATGGATGGCCTCCCTTTAAATATTAATCATATTTCATCTATAAGTTATCATCATATTTACTTATTATGCTCCACTAGCATAGATTGTTTATTTTCAAATAAAAAAATAAATAAATAATTTAATAAATATAAATAAAATATTTTTTCTGTATCCTCATTTAAATGCGATAAAATTGTGGGTGCCCCTGGGCTGCAGCCCACTCAGCCCTCCCCTAAATCCGGCACTGAATTCGAGTGCTCGGCTAACCTGGGAGTTTGGGAGACCTACGAACGCACAGCTATACATATGTGTGTGCGTGTGTGTGTGTGTGTGTGTGTGTGTGTAATACAAACGATAATGCTTTTTCGTTTGAACTCTCTTTTTCATATGTACGTCTTAATGACGACTTTACGTATATGCATTTTCAGACATTTTCTTATTGTATACGAAACAAGTTTTCGTATTACGTACAAGTATTACGTGTGAGTAACGGTACTGAACTTGAAATACTGATAGTGATAACGTTTTTAAAATGTCTATTTCCATTTCATAATACAACAAGGTTACGACCATCCGTAGAAACACGTCAACACTGTCCGTCACAAATTATGTTATCAGTTTTGTTATTATTTTTTTTTTTTCATTCGTTGGTTTTCATACTCATCACTCATGAGTCATTTTTTTTTTTCGTTTTCAAAAAAAATGCACAAAGATTTTCATTGTCAAGAAAATAACGATTAATCAGAATACAATTTTTTACTGTAGTACAAAAAAAACAAGTAATATGTACCTACATACACATTGTTTGTACACCGACGGGGGCTTACTGAGCCTAATGCCCGAGTTAAAATTTACACATTTTATAACTTATCGTAAATGAGGAAAAAATCTTTAGTCAATTTTACAATTGACGATGCGATGGCAGTTCTGTTTATATGGTGAAACTATGAAATAATTTTTTATTAGAAAGATGAACAAATAGAAAATTGAGCTATTATAAGACTAAAAATGTGTTTTATAATATTTAATGACGATTATTTTACGGGTATATTGTATTAGTTTATACACAATTGGTCAAGGCTGGACAAGTTGACAATTTTTTTTAACTCGTCAAGTTATTTTAAAATAATAAAGTTAAGTTAAATTAAAAGTTACTTATATTTTTTTCGTTAACTTGTTAAGTGTTCTTTGAAAAAAAAAAAGTAACTTAACTTAGTTTAAAGTTAAAATTTTCTAATTTGCAAAAATAAAAAAATGCGCACATAATATTAGCTTTTTACGCTCAAGAAAATTACTGAGGAAATTTAAAATGATACATTAAACTATTAACTAGCTATCAAAAAACCTAATTTTTTAAAATAAATCTTAGTCCTGAGCTCATACTTAAATCTATTTACCCAAGTAGTACATCCAAAAATTAAAAAAAAAAACACCATTGATAGTTTTTTTCTTACTGCTAAGGTACCAGTTAGTTTAATAATGAAATTATATCACACTTGTTTTGTGATTAATCCCCCATCGATACTCGCTCTCGTGATATTTACTATTTTCAAAGAATATTCTTAGGATTTCCATGGCTTTATAGTGATTATACAATAACAATGTTATAAAAATATAATAATAAAATATAGCCCATATAATGACTATTAAAGTTATTTTTCATATTATTTTCGTCTACAGGAAATTCATATTAAAATAGTAAATTATAAATATACTGAAAACCTCATTTAATAATTTGCATTATTCTTTAAACTAAAAATAATCAAATTTAGGTACTTTTGAATAAAATTAACTTAAAATTAACACATTAATCTTAAAAATAAAATAACTTATTAAGTTAAAAGTTAATTTATAAAAAAAGTAACGAGTTAATTAACCTAATTAAAATTAACTTAACGTTTTAACTACATTTTAACTTTTAACTAGTTTATGCCCAGTCTTGCAATTTGTATATGTATACATAATATGTATATATAAACATATATGTACATAAATATATATGTATAATAGTTTTTAGCACTATTGTACAGTAATTATCTATTATATTATTACATTATTAAAAATATACATTTTAGATAATTATCTAAAAAAATTTCGAATCTAGTTTAAATTTAACAAAATAATACACTTTTGGCAAATTTTAATTAAAATGTCCTGTTTCACCTGTACGTATAAGAACATGTAATACATTATATAACATGTGAACACAAATATTTAATTTTTTATACTTTTTGAATAATAAAAATTAAACCAAACTATGGGAATACTTATCCTACAGTTTAACGTAGTTTAACATAACATACTTAAATCCAAACAACTTGTTTTTTATACTATTCACTTCTTTAATATTAATACTTTTTAGATACAACTTCTTTATTAAATTTAATAGCAATTTTTTTATAAAAATAAATAAGACCCAAAAGTTTTTAATCTCTACCATCAATCAAAAAGTACATAAACATTTTTATTACATAATAAATATTTTAAACTAAGTAATGAAATATTTAATAGGGATAATTTTTTGATACTCGTTATAAATTCATTATACAGAGTAGTAGTTGATAAAAAAAAACTTCACGAGAAAAAATATGATTCTTCTTTCTTAGCACAAAATTACAATTTAATACACTTTTTACAAGCAAACGAACCCAATGACACGAATAACGTCATACGTAGTAATTGTAACTTTATCAATCAGAGTTGGGCCTTAAAAATCCTTATACACGATCGCTAAACCTTCAAAATAATAATTTTAAATTCCCAGAAAAGCCTTTCAGGTGTTTGATTTCCTTACCGTGTTATAATACTAACTGATAATATTCCTTTGTGATAACATAATTTAATATTAATTTAGTTTAAATATTGTATTCACATTTTACAATTTCCATAGGATTGTTACTGTGGCGATAAATACATAAAAAAAAAAAATAGTTTCTTAATAAATTGTTATATATTTTCTTACCTTGAACAGAAGAAGGAATAAATCAATTTAGTTATACATTTTTTAAACGTAAGAGCTACCGAGTCTTAAATTATAATCTTCGAAAAGAGCACAATACGTTTAAAATACGTTTTACATAGACACAACGTTTAGTTTTAAACATTATGTTAGCTTATTTTAATATAGAATACACTATTATTACTTTTTGAAAAGGACAATTATTTCAAAAATCTTATAAAAACCTGTATTTTCAATAAAATATCAGAAAATATGTAAAAGTAATAATAAAATCAGCAAATATAATAGTATAATTGGATTGACAAGAATATATGTGATACATTTCAAAGCTGATTTATAGATTATCGTCTAATTTTAAAACTAATTAGTTTCGGCTATATTTTTATTTTTATTTTATAATATGATATAATAGGCACGTTCTTAAATGCATATTTTTAATTCATAAAATGTATACACTTACATATTGTAATTTTTCATGCATAAATGTATTGATGTGTCATTTCATTATTCTATTAAATATATACAATTTTTGCTTAATTTTCCTTTGACTTTCACTTGCGCTATATTTTGTAGTCTTATATAATTTTATTAGAAATTATTATAATTAATTGTATTCAATACTATGTTGAGTAATATAATTAAATTTATCTTAAAATTTAATATTTATAATAATCTTGATATTTTCTGAACATCTAAACCAAAGGTTCAAAATAATGTCCATTGTGCTAAAAGTGTCGCGTCAGCCGTTGAGGATACGACATTCCCAAGGGGTTCCACCGCGTAAATAGCCGGAGAAGTCATAAAATAGGTACCTACTATTTGACAGATCGACCGTCATTTCATTTTCGAATCGATCGAGTTAATTTAGTTCGACCCTCAAAGTCACCACGCACTAAACCATAAACGACGTCCGGGCGAAGTTGCACTTTATGACACCCCACGAATGCTTTATGTGTTATTAACATTATCTGTATGCCACACACACACACACACATACACATGTGCGCGGACACACGACACACCAACACTTTGCTTTCCATTATTTATGTGTATTTTCATCGTAAAGTAAAAAAAAACAGAAATAGTTTGCACAATAATGACACCACGATCCGGCCACGCGATTCCGTAAAAAATACAGTAAAATAAAAAGTACATTCATCGTATGACTATTGTAGATCACTATGCTTTAGTGTATGCATTATGTTTTGTATGTGTTACATGTATACATGTATATATATATATATTTACTGTACAATCACAGTATATGTGGGCCTAAATCAATAGAATAGAATATCTGCCGTCACACAAAATAGGGGAAGATATATATTCCGCTTTGATACGGATACATACTGTACATTTATGATGGTGCGAGAGGAACGTAACGGAAGGAAACATATAATATTCAGATCTTTCGATTCATCGGTCACGACGAAGAGGGCGTCGTAAAATATTATATAACGGGTGCGCGACCGTGTGCAGTCGATGCGCGCTAAATGCATTACCGCTGCCGCCGAGCGAATCGAATCGGAAATGAAAACCCGTATACTGAATACACGGTTTCAACACAGATTTTATGGGCTATTTTCCCATGTGTGTGAACAATATATTGATATAATGATGTTGGGTTCTTTATCGAAGGCCTTCTTCTTCTCATTGTCAAAACGGATACGTAATACATATATACGTAAACATAATAATATTTTTTTTTTGTCGTTGATTGGGTACCCGTCTAAACGGCCATCGAAGATTCAGGCGCCACGGGATTTGGCGCCAGAACATTCCGACGCGATGATATTCGATAAAAACCGATATATGTATTAAAGAATCTTTGTTGTGTAGTTCCACTTAGTTTTGAAGCGCGTATAGTTCATGACGCATTAAGAACATTTTAAGATTATATAGGTATGTAGTACCTACATAAATTTCTTTACCCAAAATGTCTACACTTTTTTTTTTAAAAAAAATCGGAGAATAATATTCTTGTGTAATACTCATGAAATATTTTCACCATAGATTTTTAATCAATTAAACAGTCCATTATCAATTAATATGAATAAATGAATAACAATCTTTATGAAAATTACAATGAAAATTAAGAAAAAACTATTCCATGTACATTTATCGTTTAAAAACATACAAATACTTGACATATATCATAGAGTATTATGAAGGGTTATGGCGTAGAAAGCCAAATAGGTCTATAAATTATTAAACATATTATTTTTATTTTTATATGATGAAAAATCCTCCATCCCATGGTTAACTCTGCCACCATTTGACGAAAACACCAAACTTTAAATTCGAGATACCCATCACTCCTCTCCACTGCCTATAGTTCGGACCAACCGAAGCCATGATCGCAATTATATCTCATGTTAATAATACCAGCCAACTGAAAAATATTTATTATGTAACATCATCGCCATATGTTCGTGGTGTGCATACTACGGACCGACGCCAAGGCCTCACTTTTTTTCTTGCAATGTCATTAACAGCACCACGATGCCAGAGTGGGAAATGGTATTTTGCGCTAATTTTATTACTTGTAATTTGCGCCATCAATAGGTAAATTAAAGCGCGTATATAATTTGCGCAAAAATATAAAAATTAAATATGTATTTTGCGCCACATCTAAAAATTAATTTTGGTAATTTGCGCCACAACAGAAAACAAAATGAAACATGTAATCTGCGCCACACTTTCAACTTTAATTGTAGGAATTTACCAGCAGATAAATTTACCGATAACATATCAGAAATACGATGATACCAACGCGTACCGTGTTCTACTAATAATAATAAGTACAGGCAAAATCGAATAGGTACGTCTAATATAATAAAAGTTATCAATTATCATAATATCGAATAATATTATCAGCTGTATCTTGATATTTACAATTAGTCCGATATTAATCGCGTGTGCGTTCATATTTTTTATTTCACATTTTAAAACTATATTAATGTATAAATAATAAATATATTAAATGAATACTAATTTTAAAGTGGCGCAAATTACATTTTTTGTAGGTATACGATGGCGCAGATTACTTAATGTCCTTTTATTTAGTTTTGTGTGGCGCAAATTACAATTTTAAAAAGTGGCGTAAATTACCAAAATTAATTTTTAAGTGTGGCGCAATTTACATATATATTTTTTTGGGGGGGTTGTATTTGGCGCAAATTACATACGCCCACCAGAGTAACTAAACTTATTTTCGACGGTACGTCCTGTGATGACACCGCAGGTTAACTAACCGCAGAGACACACACTCATGGGTAATTATTGTGCTTGAAACTCATTACCTTGGCCGGTATTATTGTTTATTATAGAATTGTTATTTAGGGAAAATGGAGATAATAATTATTATTTGCATGTACCAATCTATGGCAATTTTGTTTGTTTTTTAATATATTTTTAAATATGTGTGTGTGTGTATGTGTATGAATCACTTATTTTGGAGCAAAGTTTTTATACCTTACAGCTTTTTTTTGCCCATTGACTTACGTATTTTTTTTAATATAAGTGATTGAATAATTAATATAAATTCTATTTATTTATTTTTCATTATGATTATCAATTTAGAAAAAAAATCTCGTATGTTCCAATTTCCATTCATAGGCTGCGGATTGGTGACTTGGGTAATTAATATCGTCACTGAACGCTCCACGTCAAACCTGGACTAGCTACAAATGTGATTTTATAACATATATTTGTCTATTTCTATTATAATTACAATTAAGATTAGAGAGCATCAAATATGTATTGTAATGTATATACAATTGTACACGTATATGAGTGTGTATATTATTTTAAATACCTATATTATTGTATACATCATTTACTATTTTTATTGATTTTTTTTAAGCCTTTTAATTTATTCCAAGCCCAGTATTATTATAATCCATAATGGTAATTACCACATCTGGTAAACGGACGAATATGTAGGTTTTGATAACTTCTACTCTTGCTTAACAGCGCGATACACCATTTGGGTTAAAATATACACGATAAAATGTTAAGGGTGCACCCCTATCCACTTACACAATGCGGGTCGTAAACGTCAGCTCGGGGTATTATCCAGAATTGTCGTAAATTAGGGGAGGAACTAAGGGGAAGTACGCAACAAAAAAGGTCGTAAAAATATACGTTCACTGAGCACACACAAGGAACTTCCTGCTTCGTCAATGCGTCGACGACGGTCCTTTAATCCATGGTTGATTGGGGAGAAGGATAAAAAGAGACTTTTAGATTTCAAAATTGCTTTTTTCCTATTCTGCCAAAATAGTAATATATAGGTTCTACTAAAAATACTTTATCCAAAAATTAATCTAATGCTAATCTAAAAATGCATCAGATACAAAATTATCTAGTTATAAATAATGTATCCATATTTTTTATTACATTATATAATGAATTATAGTGCATAATAAAGATTTATACACTATAAACATTTTAAATCGTGTATTTTTTGTTGTTTTATCTAAATTTCACTCACTATAAACATAAAAAAACTAATTAAATTCATAGTTTAGTAATACTAAATAGCTAAAATATCACTGTTTGTTAATAATAAAATACTACAACAAAATACTAATTTCCTTTATTAACTATTTGTCGTGTTATCAAATTAAATAATATATAAAATAAGATAACATAGACAAAAATCAATAAAACAATGTTAAGTGTATATGAGTATATGACTAATTTTAAATAAAAATAAAAATCCAAACTTAAAATATAAGCTTTTTGATTTTCTTAAATTTAAACTTAAATTGTAGAAAATGATAAAAATTAAGTACATATAAATCGAAAATATAAAACTTGCATTTAATAAATACTCAATTAAATATATTAAAAATATTTTTACTTAAATACCAATAATAAACTATGATAAATTAATCATAATACTATATTATTATATCACAAAGTATAGGTAATTATTGAAATTGTGTAAATAAGCATACGTATATGTATAGTATACGTATACTTACCTAATTAAATTTGATACTTAAAATAACTAAAAAATACTAAAATAATAATTTTATTTTATTTTAAAATTATAAGAATTGTACATGATGAATTTTTAAATTCAAAAATATTAAATTTATATGCGTTTCTTCAATTTCGATTTAATAATTTTTTTATCCTCGTTATCATTAACAACAGTAATAAAGACAACCCGCTCACTTCGAGTCGGTGGCTCTAAAAATATATGAGACTGTCTACTCATATCTCCGGGATCAATACAAGGATATGCAATCTAATAGAAAAATTTTGAGTGTAAAATTTGAACATAACAAGTTTAATCTAAGGTAGCTTAAATTTACCTTTAATAATCGAAAAGTCGCATTGAGGTTGCAAATTGATACAGAGTTGATTGCTTTTTCATCTAAATATTTTTTATATACAGTTTTTGACACTTGCTTCAATAACTCGTCAACTATTCCATAAATTAAATCATAATCATTGTTGTCCATATTAAATCTATAAATATAAACAACAGACTAGATTTAAAATATTATTATTGAATTTCTTTTTAAACAAAAGTCATTCATCATAAACGTGAAATGTATTCTACATTATTATATAATAAATTACAGTACCATAAATTAAGAAACAGAAAAATATTTTTTAATTTTTAATAATTTATTAAGTAAGAGAATTCCGCATTAACTAAATGTTGCCCTTGTTATTAAGCTATTCTTTCTAAATCGATTAAAACCGTTTTCAACCTTTATAATCAATATAAATAAAGGTACTTATCGGTTATCGCGACTAAGTAGAATGTTTTTGTATGTTCTGAGTCCATAATTTTTCCATAGTACGGTAACTTCACCAAATTTAGGTAGGAAATCTACCTTTTTTTTGTTTTTCCCCGTAATTCCAAAAATGCAAGATTTTAATAGTACGGTAATTTCAACAAATTTAGGTAGAAAACCTACCTCAAATTGTTCGATTTTCCCTTCTACACAAATTCGCACAAAACTTTTTTGAAAATGTTGGACTCAGTATGACATGTTTTGTGCATTTTGGACTCAGTATGGTACATTTTATACATTTTGGACTTAGTATGGCACGTTTTATACATTTTGGACTCAGTATGACACGAAGTTTTTTTTTTCTAAAATCCGATCACTTCGTGTCATACTGAGTCCAAAATACACAAAACGTGTCATACTGAGTCCAAAATTTACAAAAAAGTTTTGTGCGAATTATTGTAGAAGGGAAAAACGAACAATTTGAGGTAGGTTTTCTATCTAAATTTGGTAAAGTTACCGTACTATGGCAAAATTATGGACATACAAAAACACTCTACTAACGTTAAAATTATAAAAAAAAATTTTTTGCACTTTTTATGTACATCTTATCTGCTAAAATCAGTTTTAAAAAGAAAATATCCCTCAATTTTCTATGCAACACCACCCCAAGTAGATCACAGGATAAAAAAAAAGAATTTTGAGTGCACCTCGAGATTGGGCGGGGTCACTCTCGCTCGGTCAGTTAAAAACGAAAATATCCCCCAATTTGCAACACCACCCCAAGTTGATGAGTAAATCAATGCAAAGTAAAACACTGCATCATAATAAATATGAAAAAATCCCCACAGCAATGCTAATAATAACCACCATTCAATACGTCTCGCTAGGTAGTCGCGATAACCGATAAGTACCTAAATAAAAATGATCAACAGGTTCAGCGAACAAATTATAAGTAAAATGTGTGATAGACAAAAAACAGATTATTTTCAATTTATTCCATTAAATATTATATTTTTTAGCTTCATATTTTCAAATAATTTTTCTAGCAGCGAGATGAGATCGATTTACGACCCTTATACATCAGAAACCGAGTACACAACCTTCACACATCCCTTCAACCGGCACTGATCACAAAATGCAAATGTAAAACAATACAATGAGCATACGTTATATCCGTATAATTATAATTCATATAGTTTGTGAATTGTAACGAAACCAATGTAAGATGTATTAATTAATATGTATTTAAAAACGGTTTATAATATGTAATTTAGAAACCATGATGATCAATTATGTTTCAATTTCGGTTCTTAGAATCCAAGAGTAAAGGTTTCACTGAGTGCCGGTGTTTAAAGGTACAATTTGTATACGAACTCTTAAAGTGATTAATCAGTATAATTTAAATAACAATTAAGTATTTTGATGCTCTTGTCTAATTGTTTTCCGAAAAATATACGAAATAGGCGTAAAGATTGTAGATCAAATACATTTTCAAATTTTACGATGCATCAATGATGAAAATATGGATAATACAATTAATGGGCACCAAGATGAACCGAGTAATCCTTATGCGACTAAATTTCGGTACCAGTTCCATTTAAGTTCCCAAGTAAAATCGATCAGATTCCAAGAATCTGAATGGTTCTGATTTCAATACTGGTAATTTTTTATCTCTGTCTGAATCACTAAAATAATATTCCAATGACGTTGATTGGAGTGAACGTTCACATCGTTTTTACTTTCCAATCCTCCAGAGTTAAACGATAAAAAAGCGATTCAACTAGATTTGATTTCATACCGTTTGTCATATCCGTACGTCAATTGTTACATTAAGTAAATATTATACAGAGCGTGTATAGGACTTGGGCTGACAAGATCGAGGTAAAATTCTAATACGATATGAGATTCTCAGACGAACATGAAACAGTTTGTCTTACGAAACTGTAAACGTTTTTATTGGCTAAACATTTTTCGAAAATTGTTACTTTATTTTGAATTTTGGCAATATTTAGCTGCAATCTCTTTGGAATTTTTCCGTTGATAATGAATTTAGGTCGTTGTTATCAATTATCTTTACTTTTTTTAGCGTTTGCATTTACTTCTTTTTAAAATTCAATTTTAACGGATCGATAGTAAAATTGAAAAATAATTTAAGTCAAATACGATTTAGTTCAAATAAAAATCGTAGCTTTGTTTCTTTAAAGCTTAGCATGGTGTTATTGTAATTTGAGATTTTTCATCTTCAAAAAAAATATCAAATAATCAGACTATTATTGATGACAATGAGTTCAATTAGAGATTTTTTCCCTATTACACACAGTAAGTTTCTTTTCGGTTATTATTTATTCATCTAGAAAACTGATTAATATGAATTAAATTATTACAGCAGTTGGTGGAACAAAACCCCAAAAGAATTTTGTTTTACAGAATAAAAAGTATGTGACGAAATTATCAAAAACTACTCAAGCTTCAAAAGAAAATGAAAATCCATCAAACACATTATCTACTGAAAATATTCAGGTAATACTACTTAGCTATTGTTTATAAATAGATTTTGAATATATTGGTAATGTTTTTTGATTTCAAAAATTTTTTTTTATTTAGTAAAGAGTATTTTTGATTGTTTTTTTTTATTTATTTATTTATTCACAGCATTTACTCCTTAAGGTATAATATAGATTAAATTAATAATGAATGGTACAAACTAATTATTATACTTATATTATACTAAACTAATAATAATTAATAAACTAATTCATATTTTATATACATTTAAAATGTATTAATATTATCTAAACATAATTTCTTTTACAAATTTAATTAAAATAATATCACAAACCACATTCACATTCATAACAGTTAATAGGTCATACATTTTAAAATAAAAGACATAGAAAAAATAGAAATATTCAAGTGAACTAAGATAAAACATTCTATAGTCGTCGTAAATCTGACCAATATTCTTACTTGTATGTGAAACACAATCTAAAGGACCGAGAACATAAGGAAAAATTATTAATTTTAGATGAAAAATATATGGTTTTGTTGGGAAATTCAAAAGAAAAAAATTCTAATAGTAGGTTTTCCAACTGTAAAAAGGTGAAGTAAAAAAATAATCAAGAATGGTTAATTATCAACTAAAGAATTGTATTGGCAATAATATCAAAATGGTCATAAATGCATGATTATTTTTACATCTATTACCCACCTATATAGTAACTAAACTTTATCAGGTAAATATGAATAATAAACTAATTTATCTAAATAAATAAATAACCTGCTTAGGTAGGTATGTTATTGATAGAAGACATTTTTATTTACAATAATTATAACTTATTTAATTTACCTGTACTTAGAAGTTATAAAGATTATAAACTTTGAAAAAGTATTACATTAATTAGTTATCTATTATTTGTTTATATATAATAATAGGTATCCTGGCAACTAGAAAACCATAGTATATTTGTTATTTATTATATGATCTATTACTATTTACTGTTCTTATTATTTTCAATAAATGTATACTAGTTATAGATTTTGTGTTAGAATTGAGATTAACTCAAAAACCTTCATAATTAAATTATAGAATGTGTACAAAATTATTGACTAATCAAAAAAAAAAAAATCTGATTATTAAAAAATGTAATTCTCTTTTTCAGAATTACGTCCCTTATTTGAAGCAAATATAAAATAATCTTTATTATCTAGACATGTTTATTATGATTTAAATACCATTAAGGTGTTAATTAATCTAATACATTTTCAGTAATACTACATTTTGAGCATTTTGAAGATTTCAGTTATTACTAAAAGTATTAAAAAAAAATTGTATTAATTCATAATATTTATTTAATATTTAAAATTTCTATTTATTTTTATATAAACAATTGAATATCATAGATTGTTTTGTATTCTTCTGAAAAGATTTTATATTTTTTCATTCTTTGGTTTATTATAATATACCTGCCATTAAAAATAATTAGTATTATATTGATTAATTAATTAATTTTTTATTTGCAGAAATTAAAATCAAGACATGGGCTAAATAATGACTCTACTAAAAAATCTCTAAAATCTATAGATTTAGATAAAGTTGATGCTAGTTTAAAATCTATCCGCTCTGCAATTGCTCAAACTAAGATAACTCAAAAAAAATTATGCATCAACTGCACAAATGAAAAATGTTTAGATTCTAGAAATCAAAGTAATATTTGTTTATTTTTATAATTTATTAATGATTGTCTACTTTAACTCTACAATAATACAATTGTCATAAATACTTATAAAATATAAACTTAACTCTTTTAAAAAAATAACTATTTACAATGATTATACATTTATTGTATTTAAAACATATTGTGTAGCTCAGTTATATAGGACAATAATTTGTTGAGACTTAAAATTTAAAGTTAAACTTTGATAAAATGAGGTTTTTTCAATAATCAATATGATTATGAAAACCTGAAAGATGATATTAATTTTAAATTATTCACAAGCTTACCATCCAGTACTTATTAATTAGTACTTAATGGTGCTTAATATTTTATTATAGGTACACAAACAATTAATCCTTATAATGAAGAAGATGTTTTAAAAGATAGTATTGTCAGATATCCTAAATCAGAAAAATTATATACAACTGAAACTAATCAAGTGAAGTATAAAAACACCACTGCAGTACAAACTGAATGTTCTGAATCAGAATGTTCTAACTATATATCTAAAACCAGTTTGAAACCTTTAAAAAAAGATGAAATAAATTTAAAGACAAAACGTTCAGTTGGATTTACAGAAAATACAATAAGACACCATCATCAACCTGGAGAAATACCCAAGTATGTCTAATTGTGTTATTTTTTTAGACATATTTCTGTATTGCTTTGTTATTATTATTATTATTATTATTAGATATTTAAAAGATCGTAAAATATTAAAAGAAAAAAATGAAAAGGAAACACAAAAGAAATTAGCAATCAGACGTGAATTAGGTCTTGATGATCCTGCCTGTCCTCCTGGACATTTATTACTACCTGAACCAGAACGTTTGGAACATTTATCTAAAATAAAAAAAGGTAAGACTTCAATTTTAGTTCGTTATAAGAAACACTGTAATAATACAATTTATTGATATAGATTATAACTGTCTGCTAACACAGTTGAATATGTTGCCTGTAAGTTCAGATTCATATAAGATGAAAGAAAAACGTAAACATCTTGAAAATGAATTAGACAAACTACAACTTGGTATTAAACTATTCTCTAGGAAAAAACTTTATGTTAAGATGAGTCCCAAAAATTCCAATTTTTAAAAATTTATCTAATAAATAAAGCTAATTGTGATGTGTGCCCTAAATATTTTAAAATTTCAAATGTAATTTACTTTTATCATATTCAATTATTTTTAAGAATAGTACTTAACTTTATTTTTGTTAACTATAATATATATGTTAATTAGTTTTATTTATAATTGTTATTTCACTTGAATATTCTGCTGTGACTTATTTTTATTTGATCTTATGTAACTATTAAATTGTAAAATGTATAATGTATTAATTTCATATTTTTTTTTTCAATAACTGTATCATCTCTTATAAATTAAAATAATTGTTAAAGCAGCCAATAGTTTTGATCATTTTCTTTTAATTATGTTATTTTAAATTTCAGCATTAACAAATAAATACTCATCATATTGAGCTGGCTTTAACAAGCCCATTTTTATGGTATAAAGTGAATAAGTTATGCTTGTATTTTATAATTCGATAAACTACTGGTTTTTCTTTACCGTGTACTGGTGATTCTTGGTAATTTTCTTCACCCATTGTGATTGTTTATATGTGTATTATTATTTTACCAAGTGGATTATAGTTATAATTTATTCATTAAAATATTGTAAACCATATATCAATTTCATATCATGGGAATAATTGATTACTGATCTTATAAATATAAATTTATTTAGGTTAGATAATTTTTAATAAATTTAAAAAATATATTAAAAGTTAAAAATTGATTTTAACTTCAATATGATACTTTACCAATAAACAATAATTTAAATTTGCTTGTTAATAAGTCTTATGCTAATAGTAAATTTAAAAAACTTTTTTCGGCTAATAATATAAATTTGTTTCATTTGGAAAAAATGTACCTTAATTGGTATTTTAGAAAATTCATTTCACATATTAATGGAAAAAATTGTTCATAGAAAAATTAATATTTACCAGTTATTTTCTTGTATTAATAACAATAAGCTAAATAATTCTTTATTTTAATGGCCAATAATGCATTTTCATTAAAAAATTGTACAATTAAATGAATATACATATCATTCATCCATAATTTAATAAGCATTACATAGGATAACGATCAAACATTATTATTTCCAACATTTTTCTAAATATTGTGTGTAAATCAGTATATGTAAAATAATTCAATAATTTTTCCTTCAATATTCATAGTGACTACCATAGTCATAATGTCATATTTAATTATTTTTTATGTACCATTAATCATGTTATCTATAATTGAGTCTAATTTTACTGCAAAATTTCTACTTAAGTAACTTCACAGCAACAAATAAATAAGCTTAAGTTTTTAAATATAAAAAAATATATACACATATATAATAATATATAGCCTGATATTATCGTATCTTATACAGAATAACTTGTACTAGTGTACATTAAAAATATTTCTTTAAGATCAAATATAAATTTAAAATTAGAATCATATAAGAATTTAAATGAAAAAAAACATCTTACATGTAATAAAATTAATTATATTTTATATAAATGTCAATTTACAGTAATCTTATCATTTTTTCTCCTTATCATCAGCGTTCATTTTTTTACATTTGATCTCCTTTACTTGAAGACCTATAACAGACAATTATATATATATATATATATATATACATTGGTATTTTTTTGAACTATAAGATATTAAAACCTAAAAAAAAGAAAAGAGGAAGAGGAAGACCAAAAAAGAGATGGTTGGAGACTTAAGAGAATGAAATGAGGGCTGTCGGTGTGTGCAGAGAAGATATGATTGACCGAGTAAAGTGGAGGTGTAGGACAAGGGTGGCCGACCCCAAATAGTTGGGAGGAAGGCGAGGCAAAAGAAGAAGATATTAAAACCTAATATCTTACCAGGCGGTAATGATTGTTTAAGTTTCTCTGCCTTTTCCTTATCTGTGATTACTAAGGTGTAAAGGAATCGAGAACAGCGTACCTTAAATTTGACATTTTCAATATTTTTCTTAATCTTGACAGCTATTAAAATAATATAATAATGAGTATAAATGGTTTATAATAGGAAAATACTTTAGCATAAAGGTAAAAACAAACTACATTTTTATGAAATTTATATTTTAAAAATAATTTGTTCTCAATGAATGTTAAATGCTTATTGGTTATTTCTATTCAATTCACATACAAAATACTACAATAAAATGTATAAAGCTGCAATTAAGTAGAAAAATTGTTTTTTTTCATACATATTACAAAAATAATTAATCTATAATCATAAATTCAAGAATTTTTATTTTAAAATTATAATTAAAAAATTAATAAATAGAATTTCTTTTAAATACATATAAAATCCAAAACTCTACAATATGTATATATATACAACTTAGATTCATACAATAATTACTACAACCTAAAATATTTAAGTTATATAGTTCATTTAGCATATTGTTTGAATAAAAAAAACAAACGAAAGATATTATTTTAAAAGAAAAAAAAAGCAATATGAAATTATTCAAGTCATACTTACATTTAGCATCCTTCCTTCTGGCTTTCAGGAGGAAATCCTTGATTTCTTTGATTTCTTGGGGCTAAAATATAAAATAAAATCATAACTTTTACTATAAATTTAAGAATATTTATAAAAACATCAAATCAGTTAGATATAATATCTAATTAAATTGACAATAATTCTAAAAATAATTTTAATTAAAATTTAAAGCAAAATAAAACCATTTAAAAATAGCATCCCTTTACATTCATGTAATCAATATATGTAATTACAATAATCAGAATGTCATATTTATCATTACATATGATAAAGAAAATTCATGTTCAGTTTATACTTTTTCAGAATTACGTCCCTTAATATTCATTCATAAAAATATCAGTGCGTAAGATTCATCATTATTTAGAGAAAAATATATTATTTCTTCAGAATTACGTCCCTCAATATACATTCATAAAAAATATCAGTGCGTAAGATTCATCATTATTTAAAGAAAAATTATTATTACTATTTTTTCAGAATTACGTCCCTTAATATCCAGTCATTAAAAATATCAGTGCGTAAGATTCATCATTAACTTTAAGGAATATATATTTAACAATTTACAATTCTTCAGAATTACGTCCCTTAATATAAATTCATTAAATATATCAGTACGTAAGATTCATCATTAGATTAAAATTAAATACAAATATTATCATTTTTTTATAATTGCATTATAAATAAGAAAAAAAACAAAATCTACAATTTCGTTTTAAACAATAATCAACCCAAATTTTTCAGTTTGTCATTAACACAGAAATAAATACAAATAGAATAAAAAAAAACCAAAATAATTTTAAGTGAACCTTAAAAAAAAGTCGACTAAATATAGGTAAATTGATTAGTTAATTGCAAGCTACTTATTCCGATTACTGTAAATGATCTAATTACAAAAAATTCTTAGATTTTCAATCAACATGCCTATATAATGTTCCGGACTAAAAAAACCATGTGGTCTTGAGATGATACGAGGTTAAAAGTACGCCATTAGAGTAAAACTTAATGCATTAATTTAACATTCAATAATATTTATTGTAACTAACTTAGTTAATAGATAGAATAAACCTTACCATGATCTGTTTGGTGATAGAATTCCGAAATAAAACTTAATTAAATAAGTTTAAACAACACTCACGGAAAATCTTCTGGAAAGATTCAATCGAGGTGGAAGGAAAACATAATGCAACGCGGATTTCGGTGATATTAACAAACAATCGAAAAAAGTGATAAGGTATCGATTTTTGAAGGTATTAAATAATTTATTTTAAAGCTATTTTTAACTATAAATATTATTATACACCAATTAATTAGGCAAATTAATTATTTGAAATTTGTTTTAAGTTTAAAAACAATTTATTATACGGTTTTATTTATAAATGATTCATTTATTTTATAAATATATTACATTATATTACATTTTAACCTCAAAATCCAATCAGTGCTGACTGTTTTCAAAAACTCTACGATTTATATCCATCTTATCAAAATAAATTATCAATTATCAAATTTTCGGTATTGGTAAAAGTAAAAATTTCAAACGATGGAGAAACACTTAGTAGATTTTGACTGGAAATTAAAGGTAAATTTCTAATTCTTATTTCTTTGCATATAATGTATAAAATGTACTTTATTCACTTTGTATTTAATCAACTGAAATGAAGTGTTTGTTTCGACGATCTTTATTACGTCCGTTTCGAATTTCATACTTTATCCGTTTTCAACATTTTGTTAATCCCATCATCAATTATAATTTAAAACCTCGATCAAATGCAGCAATCATGAAACTTGAACCTTCGCAGTATGGTTTTATATTCTCTCCGCAACTCACTACAGTACTACGAGTTTTTGATAAGTACAAATACGAAATCAGACTGTGTGGAGGAGCAGTACGTGATATTCTTTTGGGAAATACTCCTACCGATTTAGATTTTGCGACTACAGCGACTCCTGAAGAAATGGTTGAAATGATGAATAAAGAAAATATTAAACTAGTAAATAAAGGTGGCTTAAAACATGGAACAGTAACTTCTCATGTTGATGGTGTTAATTTTGAAATTACTACACTTAGGATTGATGTTGTCACATTCGGCAGACAAGCTGTTGTTGAATTCACTAAAGATTGGAAATTAGATGCAGGACGAAGAGATTTAACTGTCAACTCCTTGTTCTTAGGAATGGACGGCACAGTTTATGATTATTTTAATGGATATGAAGATTTGAAGAAACGTCAAATAAAATTTGTTGGTGATGCCAAACAGCGCATTTCTGAAGATTATTTGAGAATTTTACGCTATTTTAGATTTTATGGGCGTCTAGCTAATGGACCTGATCAACATGATAAATACATCCTTGAAGCAATACGAGAAAAAGGTGATGGGCTGAAACAGATATCTGGTGAAAGGATTTGGTCTGAACTCAGTAAAATTTTGGAAGGAACTTATGGACCAGAACTTATGAAAACTATTTTAAATTTAGGCCTTGGTCCACATATAGGCTTACCTAATCAACCTAATATTGATGAATTTGATAAAGTTATCTATCGAAGTAAAGGTCTTAAATTGAAACCAATTACTATGTTGACAACCTTATTAAAAGAACAACAAGATATGATTGAACTTAACAATAGATTAAAATTCCGTGTTTTTGAAAAAGAATTAGGTGCATTTTTAATTGAAAGTAGAGATGAAGATATGACTATGGATACCGTAAAAAAATATAAAATTAAAATAATTCAAAATCCATCCAAGCAAGGAGTAATGAAGTTATATATTGAACAACTGTTAATGTATAAAAATGAAAGAATTATTCTTGAAGAATTTGAAAAATGGAGTCCTTTGAAATTTCCTATATCTGGGAATATGATTAGGCAACATGGAAATAATGATGGAAAAAAAATAGGAATTATTATCAAAAAACTTATTGAATATTGGGCAGATGATGATTTCAAAACAAGCACTGAAGAATTATTAAATTTAATACCTAAAGTAGAAAATGAACTAAGTAATAACTCAATGAAACAAACAAAATAAACATAAAATCAATGTTCTATCATAATATTAAAATTGTAATAATAATAGCATAAATTGTTCTTATTTGTATAAAATATATTTTTCAGTTGAGTTGTTAATATATATATTCAAAGTCATTGTTTTACTTAACAATCTTATTTTTTGTAATTACTAATTTCTTTACTCTATTTTTAATTCAATGTATCAATAAATGTTATACAATGTTGAAATTAAGTAAAAATATAACATCTCATTACACTAAATACAGATCACTTCTAAATTAGTTTTTATTAAATTTGAAATATTATTTATTAAAAACCATGTTAAATATTTAATTGCATAATATTAACTTTAAATGATTCCAATAGTTTGTTGTATAAATAGGATATGTTTAAATATGTATTTATAGTTATTAGTACATTTTTAAAGTTATTTTACTATTTTTTGTTCTGCAATTGTATGTTGTATCAATTTATTGCTCTAACTCTAATTTAAAATAATCAGTTCAAATGAACATTTTCAATTTTTATTTTTTAGTATGTAATGGGCAGCAGTACAATAAGCACCTTGGAAGAGCCATTGTTACAAGTTGTGTTACATTTGAAGGATGGAATTAGGTCGAAAAACATAGAAAATCCAAAAATATCCGAAAATGTTTTTTTGGAATTTTCCCAAGAAGAACTTTCATTATTTATAGACAAACTCAAACAATCTTTATAAATAAATAGCTATATGTTAACATTATATACATGTTATTTATATAATTAAAATCACATAGTTTTGATATGGGTCATATAAATTCTATTCCTTCATATTTATGATTTGCTACTTTGATTTCTGGTAGTATAGTTGTTCCATCAATATTGAATGCAGTAATATAACTAGCAGTCTTTGATCCAACTTCTTCAGACTTGAGTGCTACAATTATTCTGTCATTTGTACCAGGTAGAAATTTAAAACTAGAATATCCATGAGTTGGTATTATTTCACCTATATGCACAACCTATATTAACATACAATTAAGTTAGAATCAAATTATAATATAACATATTTTCTATATGTTCAATTAATAACCTTAATATCTTTGAAATTATCACTTGCTGATATTAACAAGTTTGTTGCCATATATTCATCAGCGTCCTCATTATACTGTTTTGATGAACTCCTCCGAGGTAAAAAAAACCAACGTTTATGTACCTGGCTCCATACACATGACTCGTGTATCATATATCCAGGGAAATGTATATTGGCTGCTTTACGAATTTCAATATAATTATTTGCCCAATTAACATGAGTAATATGACCAAATTTATTTATTATTTTTATCCACATAGGATTATTGTTAACATATTCCCCTGTTGATGAGGTCCATTCTTTACCCATACTTCCAACATATAGATCAGAATTATGTACAGTTGCCCACTCACTTTTATATCCTAAAAACCAAAATATACATACAGGGTAATAATTATTTTTTAAATATCTATTTATTAAAACAGTAAACCAATTAACTCACTGTAATAATAAACATTTTCCTCATATTTTAAAATTATATAGCAGGGATGATAATTCAAAGTTACTTGAAAGCTAATTTTTAGAACTTTAAAAGTAATTTGGAAAAATCATAGAAATAAAAAAAAAAAATTGGCAATTATTTATTAATTATTTAACGATAAATTAATACCTACATTCTAGTATTCCATGAACAAGGTAATTTATAAATATAGTATGGACCATATGAAACTCACAGACAGCTATTATCATAGATAAATAAGAAATGTTAGATTATTAAAACTTTTATTATTATTATAACAATTAGCACTACTAGTTTATCAGTTATAAGAATTAATAATTCATTTGGGAATAATTTTTATAATCAAAATTAAAACTAAATTATTTATTATAGATTCAACTTATTTATCATAAATTTATAATTATTTTCTAGAAGAAAAAAAAACTAAAAAATAATTAGATATATAGATAAAAATTACTATAACAAGTATACAAGTAGGATACAAAAGTTATGAATTTCTACCTTTAAAACTAGTTCCATTTCCATCCATGAGTATAATCCATGGTAAAACAGTATCATCTTCACTAATACTATAAACAATACCAGTCCTATCATCAAACGAATATATTTTGCCATTAAATGTAACAAGTTCTGAAAGTTCCATTCCTCGACCGCCCATTGATATTGAAGATTTTAAAACTTTTGGTTCTACATGGTCCCACAATATTTCTATAGTGTTATTGCTAGCATACCAAGTAAGGAACCCTTTTTTGTAATAACTGTACCAAATGTTCTTTTCAGTCTGGCTTTTAGAAGCTTTATCTAAATCACTAATAATTGCAATTCGAAACTTTACACCCAAATTATTTATGTAAATAGGTTGAGATAATGGATATTTTGATGTGACTGATTTGTACATTAGTTGATTGTGTGGATCACTAATGCCATAATTGACAAGTTTCGGTGTTGTTGTATATGCCATGTTGTACAAAATAACTAAGAATAGAATACCAATCAATGAAACGAAAATAACAAAATGAGTTTGAAAACGTATAGTAGAATTTGAAATGCGGTACGCTTGAGACGAACTCAAGCTCTGACGAAGTTCTTTCAACATGCTTGAACTATAATCAGCATTTTTTACATCATGTAAATTAAGTGCAACCTATAAAATAAATAAAAGAAAAGGTTCGTAAATGTCTAATACAACAATAAGTTAAGCAAGCGAGATGAGTACTTACATAACTGTTGTCAGCATTCATAATGAATTATTACATAATGTAAAAATCCGACATTATCTATAAAATAAGTTTAAATATCAAATATTTAACGTGATACTTCATGTCAGATTCGAATCAGTGTACCTAAATATTCGAAGGCATAAATCTACAAAGAACATATGATATCTCATTCTAAAAAATCTAAGCTGTTTAGAGAATTATTTAATATTTTGGTTGTTATCTAACTATTATCTTGTTTAGTGTTGTATATATTATAATAAAGTGATAATGATGATAATGATATCGACTTCAGTGCCGCCAAATGAGACGTTTAAACCACCCACTTGACTTTAACATTTATCTTCACATATTTGTTATCACTTAATGTCATCCCAAATATTTTCCTATCGTGTCCACTTAAGAGGCAGCAGGACAATTTTAGAGGCTGTCAACTATTTTCAAGTTATCCGACAACCGACTTCCAATCCCTAGACATCTTCCCATGTGTGTTAGCAGCATATTAGTCTTACAAAAATGTCCAACAATGACAGTAACGGAAGTTCGTCATCTGGTAAGCAATATTATATACCTAATGTTTTGTTTCGCATTTTTTCGACTTGTATGCCTTTGAGTATTCTAATAAATCGCTACGTGGTGTAATATTGTAGTATATTACCTTTTAATTTTTATTTTTAGGTGCTGCTAGACCTTCTCTTCCGCAGTTAGATATGCGTCAAGATGCTGTGGGAACAGGTACTTGTTTTGAAGTGTTAAATATAAAAATTTAACTATCAATATTTACATTCGTGTTTTTTTTTTTAGAAAAAAGAAGACAGCTGAAACTAGCCATTCAAGGAACATCTGGTTCCTTTGGATTCAATTCTCCAATATCTAATACCTTACAGTCATTAAAGTAAGATTATACTTATAATTACATTTTTGTTTTTTGTATAGTTATTCCTATTGTTATAAAGCTATTTCCTGAAATATATAACAAACAGCATAAATATTAATAATTTACAAATCAGTTTTTTTTTTTTGTGATATATGAATTATTAAATCTTAAGCTTTATACTAAATATTTTTAATGAGTAAATTGTATGTAAATTAAAATCATGTTTCATAGAACTACCCAGTATTAGAACTTTATGGCAATAAAGCACTTGATTATAAAATTGAATATTTATTTATTTTAGAAAATTCTAGTATAAATAATACTAAAAATCATTCTTTTATAAAATGATTTATTTTTACTATACAATTTAGAAATTAAATTCAATAATTTTTAAATCGTTTTATTTAATAATTAAATCAATATATTTTTTTTAAAAGTCAAAATACAATTTGAAAAGTTTAATATAAAATAAAAGGGAACTCTTTAACCCATAATATTTTACATTACTTTCTACTACTTTATTGTTAAATTTAATTTCCCTAATTTAACTGATAATTTTAACAATAGTTATTCTAATAATATTTGAGTCCGTCAAAACAGTGATGTATCAATTTTTTTTTTTAACAAATAAAATTATTTTAGATTGAAAAATAACAGTTAAACAATGTTGAATACTTAAGCAGATTTATAGTTAATGATAATTTTTTGCAACTATTTTATCTTTTATAATATATTATCTTCTATTTTATTTCTTTTAGGTATCTTAAAATTCTAGTCTTATATAATATACTAAATTTAAAAATAAAACAATATTGTTTAATTTTTTGTTTTTATATACTTATATAAGGCTTTATTTAATATAGATTAATTTTGTTTATTTTATAAATAGTTTAAGGAGAAATGGGATAGAACCGGGGAAAAATTGGAAATTGCTTTGAAAAAATCCACCAGAGTCAAATATTTTACTTATTAATTAAACCCTGTCCTTCTCTTCTTAATTGACTGTTACTAAATTACTTTTACCTGATTTACACTTACTATACTTTACTTGAATTTAATATGACATGAGATCTCTATTTTAAATAAGAAAAAAATCTGTTTACTATCTATTTGTTTTGTGAATTTCTCTATATTAACTATTCATTATATTAATTATTATTTACTCATTATAAAGTTATAGTTTATTAACCAATATTATATAATTATAACCTTTTGGTATCTTAAAATGGAGATTCATTAAACAATAACATTTATGACATCCTGGGTATTCTAGTGGGTATACATTCACTGAATTGTCTTGGCCCCTATCTCATATTTATTCAAATCATAATTCAAAAATTTTAGTATAATACAAGTAATGATAAAATATCCCATTACCTCTCTTCATTCAAAATTAGTCCATGGTTTAAAGCTAAAGTACCTGATTATTTTCCAAAAATACTTTTACAATCCTGATTTAGAGACCTTATATCTTTCTATATTGCTAACTATTAAATTATACTACTAAATTCCAACCCAAATATGTTATTTTATTATTATTTTACAATATATTCTTGTTATATCAAACGTCATTATCTAGAACTACACTAAAATCGCTTTAAAACTATCATTACATTCAATAGCGATTTGCTCTCAATAACTATATGAAATTAATAGTTTTTAATTCTCTCAAATATATAAATATTATTTTTATTACAGTAAGAACAGATAATTTTGGAGTATATTTAGTGTTGTGTGCATTAATAAATCAAATGTCCTGAAATGTTGAGAAAAGTTAATTTAATATAGTAATTTGAAACGATGACCGTAAAAAAATTTTGAATTGCCATTGAATTCAATGTCTCACCAAATAAATTATCATTAGCTATTAAACAAAAAGATAAAATGAATGATTTTTTATATTATCCAATTAAGAAGATATCATTAACAGCAATAATAAAAACAAGCTAATGATAGATTTTTTTAAAAAAAGTTAATATATTAAATGTTGTAGTAAGTAATTTTAAATACTAGTATGTACAAGTATTTAAAGTATTCAAATTGTGTATTACTAATTTTTTTTACATTTTAATAAACCTTGATATCTAAAACTTTTTATTGTTACTCTGAGATTAGATATACAGAGAGTTTACTGTACTATCCAAAATAATTTAAATATTTTGTACAGAATTCAACAGCAATGTTGATAGAAATCAATTAATAAAAAAAAAAAAAAACTAATATTTATTTTGATATATAATTAATTTACAATAAAATTAATTAACTTACTTAACAATTTATTTACAATGAATATATATTTTATTGAAAACTTTTTATAGTAATTTTAAAATACAATTTTAATTTGTTGCAAAAGGAATATGATCTAATTTGTTTTAATATCTCTTCGCCTCCTAGTTTTTTAATCTTGTAGGTCACTTGAAACAAAGTATATTTTGCCTCATAAAACTATTCAGCCAATATTAAATTGCCACATAACAACATAACAGTGAATGGATAAATGGCAGATATTTTTGCAATAAAATGTTATGATTTTAGATATTCAGTCAGTTTTCATTCCAATTTAAATATATTTTATTTATTTCAAATTATTTTATATAATTAAATTATTGCTATATATTTCAAAAAAAATCAAAAATAGTAATATGGTAAATTATTTTACAGATGTGAAGAAGATAAATTATTAAGCAATGGATTAATATCTAAACAACCAAATTTACCAAGAGTAAGACTAGCTAACACTACTGAAACAATGAGTGAAAAGTCTAAGTAAGTTAATTTTATAATATATATGAATATTAACTAAAAACAGAATACATAATCATTCATTATATTCTAGTTGTATAATTATATTTAATTTGAGATTAGAAAATTTTAGAAAAGTTAAATTTTGTATTCGTGAAATTATAATTTACTCTTTAAATACATTGTTACTATTAATATAAAATATTTCTTAGTGTTATTTTAGTATTTCTAAATTAGTTGGATTTAATATTTTGATTATTTATCTTTTCTAAAATTATGGAAATTGAATTCTAAACATCCAATATATTATTATTATTAACATAATAATTTAAACACCTATAGATTTATCAATTTCTTAATAAAGTAGTATTATCATATAATTTTTACAATTTATTTATTTGTTTTGATATTGTAAATAAATACCTGATATTAGCTAACTGCTTCATAAAAAAATTGTCACAACTAAGTTGTAACTGTTCTTTATTAGTAGTAAATCCAAATTGCAACCAATTAATTAATTTAATAAAACATCTGGTTTTTCTTGGTTTATATGTTGACACAGGTGCTATATTTTTATTTTATTGTTCTAATATTCCCATAAGTTTAAATTTTCTATTTTATTAAATTTTAAAAATGCATGTTTTATAATAATGATAATAGTTGCTATTTATATTTATAGTTACTATACTAATCAAATTTATTTACATTTATAGATGTTAATAATTCGCGTCACAACTTAACTTTTTATCAAACAACTCATATTTGTTCTTCTCTTTGTTAAGTTTAATCCAAGTACCTTTCTTTCTCAATAAATTGATTCTATTTATTGATTAAAATATTAATTAAAAAAGTTTATTAAACAAAACCTTTTTATTGGTATATGCTTTACATATGTTTGCCATTGTCTAATCTATAAAATTAATATTATTAAATTCTGCAAAAATTATAGTTTGGCTTTATGAACAACGTTAACCTTAGATATATAAATTTCTCTTTCAAAATTTACTTTTAAATCTAAAAAAGATTATTCTTAAAATATTTTCTTTGTGTATACAGATACAGATCCGTAGAACGTAGTAAATTACGGTAAGTTGGTAAAGCAACTAAAATAAAAGCAATGTTTTTTTATTTTATAACCTCCTAATATATATTATGTAAATTAAATCTTCATAATTATAAATTTGACTTTAAATATTATTTAAATCATTGATTGTATTTAATTAATAATTAAATGCATTTATATTTAATAGCTTCAAAACTATTAAAATTGTTTTATAGTATCTAATCTTCAATTTTTATTTGCTTTTTCACTTGATTCGTATGTCACTTAGTTATAAAGATTACAGTTTACATAATATTAAGTATGACTAAAAATATAATGCTAACCATACTAGTTATTGGTTAACAATATTTTTTTTTTTTATAAAGTAAAAATTATAAAAGTAACTGTATGTATTTTTTTTTTATTTTATTTTTTTTTTTGATAATGTTGAAATCAAATTTAAATTCTATATTCCTATTATTTTTCACTTATAAAAATAATCTTTACAAATAACATTTTTTTCCACGTAATGATTCAAGTAGAATTTATCAACTAAATCATATTTTATTAAATACTTAACATATTATGCATTTATCTATATTTTAGATAACTTGTTATTTTTATTACAAACTGAAACTTGTGTATTTATAATTAATTTATATATTATAAAAATGGATTAGGTGTGTGTAATGTATACTAAAGTTATTTTAAAAAATCTATTAACTTGTTAAAATTATAAAAATTAGTTGATGTATGTATCGATTAATTTTTTAGAAATTTAAAAACTAAAACATATGAAAATATAATTTATTAATTTAGGTTATTTGTCAATATTAGTAATTTAATGCTTACATGAGAAAAAATTTACTCTTGTAAAGTAATACTTAGCTGCTACTAATCTATACTTATTACTTGGTACTTAAGTTTGTTAAAAACATTGTCATTTATTTAAAAAAAATACCTTATTTTTTTTATTTTTTAGAGAAAGACTTAAAATATGTCAAACAATACAATCTACTGGGAAATTACAACTTTCTGAAAATAAGGTTTAAATAAAAATATACTTTTTTTTATAAATTATATCATTGTATAACATTTTTTTCTTTTAGGTATATGATTTTACGTCAGATGACCTACAAGATTTAGGAGAAATTGGTCGAGGAGGTTTTGGAACTGTGAACAAAATGTTACATCGCAGTAGTGATACCGTGATGGCTGTTAAGGTATTTAAGTTTATTCAATTATTGGATCTACAACATAAATTGTTATTTAATTAATTCCTGTTACTATTATTTAGAGGATAAGATCTACTGTTGATGAAAATGAACAAAAACAATTATTAATGGATTTAGATGTTGTAATGAAGTCAAATGAATGCCCTTATATTGTACAATTTTATGGAGCTCTTTTTAAAGAGGTATTACAATGTTTTCTTTAAATTGAATAAATAATTTTAACTTATATTATAAATAGGGAGATTGTTGGATTTGTATGGAGCTTATGGATACATCTTTGGATAAATTTTATAAGTATATCTATGAAAAACTAGACCAACGAATACCAGAAAGTATTTTAGGAAAAATAACAGTAGCGGTAAATATATATTATATATAATTTATCATGAGCAATATATTAAGGGAAAAATTAAAGAATATTTTTATTTATTTTAGACTGTCAAAGCATTGAATTATCTTAAAGAAAAATTAAAAATAATACATCGTGATGTTAAGCCTAGCAATATTCTATTGGATTCTCGAGGAAATATTAAACTATGTGATTTTGGCATCTCTGGACAGTTAGTTGATTCTATTGCTAAAACTAGAGATGCTGGTTGTCGTCCATATATGGCTGTATGTTTTATTAAAAATACTTTAGTTTAAACAATCTGTGAAATTGTTTGATTTATTTTAGCCTGAAAGAATTGACCCTGTTCGTGGCCGAGGAGGTTATGATGTCCGATCAGATGTGTGGTCCTTAGGCATTACTCTAGTAGAAGTTGCCACTGGTCGATTTCCTTATCCAAGATGGAGTTCTGTTTTTGAACAGTTGTGTCAAGTTGTTCAAGGAGATCCACCACGACTTCAAACCTCTAACAATTTTTCCCCTCATTTTGTGAATTTTGTAAATACTTGGTAATTAAACATTGTTTATTAGTATTTGAATTTTAAGTAATTAAGTTGCAATGTTTTATATATACAATTGTTTTTCTTAGTTTGATTAAAGAAGAAAATCAAAGACCTAAATACAACAAACTACTAGAACATCCATTCATAAAACGCAGTGATGCTGAGAGCTTAGATGTAGCTTCTTATATTAGTGAAATAATGGCTGCTATGGAAAATGATGGTGCATTTATGTATACAATGAATGACCCTTAAAAATATTTTTCATTTCCTTACAGAGTACACAGTCCATAGATACTTTTTCAAAGTTAAAAATAATTCAGTTTCAGTCAGCTGCCTAGTCAGTAATAATTTTTTTTTTTTTTTGTTCCATTTACCTCTAGGATTTTCTTTTCTAATAGTTATGACTAATTTCCATAATTTTATTTAATAGTTTTAGTTTTTGATTCTATGGAGTTTTTACATACCAGACCAAGTTATTAAACAACTAAGCGACATAATATTATTATTATTTATTATTATAAAATAATATTATTTTTACTATTAAATAAACTGAATAACATAATTTTCATAATAAAATAAAAAAAATAAAGACATTACTAAAAGTCTATGTTGGTCCATAAAAATAATACAGCTGATATTTTTTTAGGATTTCATTTTCCTTTCATTTAATAAATTAACGTTGTGAATTGTAAAAAATTAAGATTTAAAATAAGTTACATACATATCTAGTACAAATAATAAAACTAAAATAAAGATATAATTGAAAATTACCCACTAGCTTGGGCTATTAATCATATTTTTGCCAAACTTAAACTTTAATAAATTTACAGAAAAACTATTGGTAAAAGTTAAAACTATTAGTGGTAAATGATAATAGAAGTATGTAACAAAATCACCTACTGAACATATATATTTAATTAGAAATAATTAAAAATTGATATATTTGATTATACAAATTTTTTTATAAAATAATTTATACATGTATTGTATTTTTACATAGTTTCGCTTTTAGTAAACTTGTAATAGATCGAACTTAATTTAATTTGATACGAGTCCACATAGTGCCTTTTCAGACACATTTTTTACACAAGTTTTACCCAAATTGGGCACAAATTAATTTTAAGCTACAAAATGTAGTTTAATATTGATCCTAGTTTTGTACCTACTACTGTGATAATTCATGTTTTTCACCAAATTTTTTCCTTGTGCGTATTAAAAAAAAAAAAAAAAAATTGTGTATTATTTTAATTGAATTATTTATCAACTATTCTAACTGAAATACGTAAAATTATTATAGACCTTGATGTATTATATTCCATCTTTATGTTTAATTATTAATGTTCTGATTACTGTTTGAAAACATTGACTTGTATTAAAACTTTATGTTTTCATTAATGATTTTTTCTCATTAAACTAAAAATATTTTTTTAATCGATATTTATATAAAACAATAATTTTTGCTTTATTCATTAGAAAAAAGAGAAAATCTAGTCAATGTTGTTAAACAGTTACAAATAATACAAGTACAATTTATGCAATATTAGTGTTACTAAGTTCTATTATAAAATGTAGCCTATTATGTTTATTTCATTAAGTTTATATTATTATACCTAATACCTATCATAAAACCTATAGTAGGTAAATAATTGACTGTAGCCATAATTTATTTTCCAGATAACTTGTTGTTTATTAAAATTAACTTAATTCAAGCTGTTTTTTTTCTATTGTTTTTTTTTTTTTTTATAGTGGTAATATTCTATTATAAAGTTATAAAAAAAATACTAAATACTAAAAAATAAATTGACTTGATAGTATTTGTTAAAACAGTACATTTGATGCTCTTTAGTGTCAATCGAGACCGAACAATTAAAAAAAAAAAAAAAAAACTTACCTTATTGCTAAACAAGGTCAATTAAAAAGCAATATAAAACATACAGTCTAGTCGTGATAATTCAACTTTATAGGGTTACTAAAAATTTCCAAATTATCAAGACTCATTAATGTATTAATATATTTCAAGGGTTCTTTTATAAGTGATCAAGAATTTTAAAATTATCACCACTTAACTGTATATTAATTACGGGTTAAATTTATGTATGTTAATTATTGATTTTATTATATAAACTCAATGATAATATTAAATGATTCAAAACAAATTAATAATGCTTTGAAATTATTACTTTATTATCCAAATAGTATTTTTCTGATTTATATTTGTACATGTCAATTCAACTATTGTATTATTATAACAAATAAAATGATAAAATATACTCTTTGTTTAAAATTTAAAACTGACTTTAGTTTGATTGCGCTTACTAAAATTATATATAATACCTCATATAAATAAATGTTATTCTTACTTACAATTTATTAAAAATTGCAATTGTGATAACTTACCTTTGATTGATGCATTACAAAATCATTTTTTTTTTTTTTTTTCAATTTAATTAATAATTTTTAATAATTTTATTACTAGACACATTTCGATTATTTACTATTTTAGAAAAATTTATTTTTGCTACTATAACAGCATTGTTTTATATTTGAAACCTTATTAATTTGATTATAATAATATTTTATTTTATAACCTTCATTCTACAATGTAGTTCTACATACATGTAGAAAATATAATGTAAACTATAAACCATTAAAATTAATTATTAATTGTTTATAAATAGTATTTATAATCAATGGTAATATACATTCATATGTATTTATAAAAAAGAGAGAGAAGGAGAAATATTTAATTTCAATGAATAATTTATACATTTATTTTAATACTAATAGAATTAAAAGATTTGCATTTCTTGATACATACATACTACATACATACATACCTACATACATACCTACATACATTGAAAAAATATTTTATATAACAGAGTTAATTTTTAATTTAAATATTCTTTGGCATTAAATTACTTATTAATTTCAATAGTAAAATATTAATTTCTCTTAAATATTCGTGAAATATTTTATTTTAATTGATAAATTAAATACTAAATAGCCAACTTAGTTTGGTATTAAATTCATATTTATGTATTTTTAAGATCTAGTGCTTAATATTTACATACTTTGAATTTGAACTGGGCACTTAATTCTGATTGAAATAGTGAAATTTGGATATACCAACCAATTAAAATTAAACATTTGAAACATAAATGTTCAATTCTAGAGTAGAAAATAAATTTGTCTAAGATTTAACCAGATTTCAAAATCCCTAAACTAGAACAACATGTTGAATGACCTTTTTTCCTTTTTTTTTTCTGTTCATATGGAAATATAAAATAACTATATTCTTTTGTGACTTAAATATTTATTATCAAATACAAGAGAACAATCTATGTTTTATTACTAAATCTTAAAGAAATTCCTTCTGGAATATACTATATATTATTACTTACGGAAAAATACAGTTTGAGCTTTTAAAATATTTAGTGGGGACTAAGCTTTATTCCTTATCCTATCCACCTACTTTGCTTATATTTATAACTCTTGAATGATAATATAAAACATTTTATTGCTTTTTTGTATAATAGATTATGGTTGATAAATTAAAATGTATGGCAATTAGAAGTTAATTGTTTATAATATTATTTTGGTGAATTTTTGACATATGCATGACATACTTATAAGATGTTTTGATATTATGAAAATGTATATATAAAGTATACCCAGAGAACCGCAAAGGGATACTCAAAACCACCAAATCAAAATGATGGAACATAATTGGTGACATTTAAGACAAAAATTAACTAATTTATAAAATAATAGAAGGGAAAACTAAAGGAAATTATATGACCGAAGATGACCAAGAACTTTATTTGTCAAACAAATAATTTCCGATAGAAGACTATCGAGTTGAGAGTGCATAACAGACTGCAAAACTAACCATAAGGTAGAATACAAAAAGAAGAAGTGTACATATTTATTCAAATTATTATAGTATTATTTAAATTAATAATATAATAATTTCTATAGTTAAATACCTCACTAGTGAAAGTAAGTTTTAAATGAATTATACTTTCTCTAGTATTCAATATAATGATTAATTTGCAGCAACCTCCATGTTTCTCTATCACTAGCCTTCCTCTTCAATTCTTGATATAAATTACATCCTTAATCTTTTATTATCTGACTTATGTACTGAAACCTTGGGCTTCCTCTATAATTTTTTTTCCATCAATTATTCCTTCTAAGATTAGTAATAGCAGCCTATTGTGTCTTAAAATATAACCTATTAATTAATTTCACCTTTTCTATATACTATTTCATATTGATTTTCTCTCAGATACCCTTTCTAAAACATTTTCATTAGTAGTTCTATCAGTCCAATTTATCTTTTCCATCCTCTTGTAGCATCACATTTTGAATGTCTATTCTTCTCATTTCTTCTCTTGTAATATAAACTATACATAGATTATAAAATGAAACAATATTTATTTTTTAAATGTATCCAGCTTGACACATTAAAAATAATAGGGATGGGAATAAAATTATAACAAAATATAATAATAAAACTGTTATGGCTGGTTTAAATGCTTTATTTTAAAATTGGTTTTCTATATTTACATTGAATCCAAACACGATACATTTTTAACTGTTTACCTCTATTCACTTGCATACGACGATCAATTAAATTTTGAACTTCTTCAAAGCCAGCATCAACAAATAGTTGTTTTAAATAGTCTAAAGACAAATTTAAATTAGATTACTGCATAACATATTGCTATAGGACACATAATATGAGTAGACAAACAATATTATAACTAATTTAAATAGTCAATTATTAATTACACCAAATTATTAATTTAAAATATATTAAATAAAAAAAAAATATATAATTAAAATTGATGAAACAATCTTAAATTGATGTTTAAAATGAATATAACATAATGAAATGAAATTGGCTTTAATGAATGTTATAACTTTAAAATTAGTATAATATGTGCATATTACAAATTGTATGATATGATTAATAATTTAATTTAATAAGAAATATTAGTTATTTAATGAGACATAGTTAAACATAGTTTAACTAGACAATAAAAAAAATAAAAATTATTAATCAAATAAATGATATATCAAAGAAAATTTACCTTGGGTAAAAGAAGTATACTAATGTTCCATCACCTCTACTATAATAATTATCTGATATGCACCTTCCTTCCTTAAATCTAAGCTGTGCCATGTCATATCTACCATAATCACGGAACAATATCATGCCACCAGGTTTCAAATACTCATAAAACTTACGTATCACATATTTCAATCTGTAACATGATTAATTTAGAATAATGTATAATTATCTTTAAATAATTATAGATTTTTATACTATACTTTTCAGGTTTTACAGCAGAAAGAACAAAAACTAACAAAATAACATCCAAACTCTCTAAAGAAAATGGCGGATTCCAGTCGTCATTAGTTATATCACATACAAATGCCGTACAATATTCTTCATTATATTCTGAATTTTCTTTTAATATTTTAATAGCATTTACAGAAAAATCACAGCAATACACGTGAACATTTGAACCAGAACAACGAGACAATATAGGAAAGACTGAATTTCCAACACCACATCCTACTTCTAGTATACAGCTTGATTTTTGGTCTTTTAATGATTTTATTTCAGGAAATTCAGTAAACAACCAAGATCTATTTTTAAAAAATCTGAAAATAAAACATTTAACTATTAATTAAAATTAATTCATTGATTATATTATTAAATACATTTTATCAGAACACAATAGACCAATTTAGTAGTCTTCTATTTATATAAGTAAGGAGGTATTTATTAATCACTAATTGTTAAATTACAATCAATTTTGAGTAAGTTAATAATAATAAATTGAACACAGAATCAAATAAAAACTTTGGTAAAGTACTTAATAAATATAAATTTATTAGATGGTATATAGCTAAAAATTAGCTATATACAATATTACTATATACAATATTGCTATATTCAATTAGTAGAGAAATCCAGAGAAAAGAATAAAAAACTATGCATGGTGTTTTATAGAATTTAGAAAAGGCGTATGACAGGGTGCCAAGGGAAGTTTTAAGGTGGGCATTAATGAGGAAAAATGTCCCAAAAATGTATGTTAATTTGATCCAGGATATGTATGAAGGGTCGAGTACTAGTGTCAAGAGTCGGTGTGGAGTATCAGAAGGTTTCAGTATAGGAGTAGGTGTGCACCAGGGGTCAGCTCTAAGCCCCTACCTGTTCTCAGTGGTAATGGATGAGGTTTCAAAGGAGATACAGGGTGAGATACCAAGGTGTATGATGTTTGTGGATGATATAGTTCTGATAGGAGAAAACCTAGAAGTTGTCAATAATAGGTTAAATGAGTGGAGGTTAGCCCTCGAACGAAAAGGGATTGAGAATTAGTAGAAATAAAACTGAGTATATTGAGTATGATTTTGGACAAAGAGACCAAGAAGTTGAAGGAATGAGGAGACAACTGACAATAGATGGTGATGTGATAGGTGAAGTTGAGAGCTTTAAATATTTAGGATCTTTTGTTCAAAAGGACGGGGGCTTTGACATTGATGTAAAACATAGAATTAAGTGCGGGGTGGATGAAATGGAGAGAAGCATCGGGCGTGTTATGCGATAAGAGAATTCCAATTAGGCTGAAAGGTAAATTTTATAAAAGTGTAGTGAGACCAACTATGCTGTATGGTTCAGAGTGTTGGGCGGTTAACAGGAGAATAGAACAAAGTATGAGTGTCGCGGAAATGAGAATGCTTAGATGGTTGAGTGGAGTGACAAGAGAAGATAGAATAAAGGAATGAATACGTGAGAGGTAGTGTTGGTGTAGCGCCAATTGTGGACAAGATGAGAGAAAATAGGCTGAGATGGTTTGGGCATGTGATGAGGCGAGAGGAAACGAATGCAGTAAGAGTGGTTATGAAGATGGACGTTGAAGGGAAAAGAGGAAGAGGAAGACCAAAAAAGAGATGGTTGGAGACTTTGGAGAATGACATGAGGGCTGTCGGTGTGTGCAGAGGAGATGTGATTGACCGAGTAAAGTGGAGGTGTAGGACAAGGGTGGCCGACCCCCAAATAGTTGGGAGGAAGGCGAAGTAGAAGAAGAAGAAGATATAGCTAAAAATTATAAATAAAAAACAATAAAGTTAACTATAGAGTCACAATAATTCTGGAACATTATTTTTATCTCATAGAATACTTAATAAATTTTTGTTTCACAAAATTTAACATATCTTACTTGTAAAATTAATTTTAAAGACTTAACAATTTAAATTTTGTTTTACAAATTATGGTACTATAAAAACAATACATACTTTTCTTGGTGAATGGAGTAAAAAATTATCCCAATGTTGATCAGCGTTATTTTCTAAATCAGTGGCTTTTTTCTAATGTCATTTTTGTTTTGACATGTTCACATACTTGTGACAAGGCTTGATTTTCTTGTGCCTCATCCCATTCTACATTATCCCTAGGCAGAAAATATTGTATTTAATTCTATATAACAAAAATTATGTTAAAAGAAAAAAAATTGATTATTACCATGCATTATGTTTAAAAACATCATCTTCCTTTTTTAAAAACCTGTTACCAAATTGTTTTCTTTTAAATCGTTCTCCAGAGTCTGCCATTTTCAACAAAAAATTCAAATAACAAACAAATATAATCCAATATCATAAGGAAATATAATAATTGATAATAAACAATTTAGACAAACATGCAATTATTTAAGTTACTAATCATCCATTAATTCCGATCTATATTCGTGGTTATTGAGAAGTATTGATACCACAGGATAAAATTAATATTTGTAAACAAAAATAAACTATTTACTATATACTATGATTAGATAACAAAAAAGATAAGATCAGACTGTAAACTGGCTATTAAACATTTTTGAACCGCCATAATACAAATGCACGTACATCAGCTCAAAAATTAAATATTTTTACATTTCGTGTATCGGTCAGCAATACGGTTCATTTAAAATATAATAAACAAATTATTCGTATTAATTTTCTTTGCAATACGTCTAAAGACAAAATAATTTGTTTCCCTGGCTTTATTTCTTAGAAAAATAACAAGTCTGTCAAGTATACTTTGGTTCGAATCGCAGACATTTTCCTCCATTTTTTTTAAAAAAATCAAATATAAAATATATACACGAATTATGTATACTTAGTAAAATTCTTTTGGACAACTAAAAATGTCCAATTCTTAACACTACTTGACCGATTTTAACAATACTAAAATTCCTTTGGAAGACCCAAAAACAATTATTCGATTAATATTATTACCAAATAACAAAAAAGCTTTTGGTTTGGGCTTTCCTATAGTTACTCAAATACCAATTATTGTCAATTTCATTAAAAGGCATAATGAAGGATATTTTTTATTCCGAATTCTTCTTAGCGATCTTTTAACCGATTTTTCATCTATCAGTTTAAACCATTGCTTCGTTTGATAAATTAGACGATTCTTCTGCAAAATGTCTAGAAGGCGTATCAAAATTGTTATGTAGACTATGAATAGAGTTCTCAGGATCCGGTATTTATAATGGAATTAGCTGGAATAGGTCTATACGGAAAATTTTTATAATATGTCACATATAAATATTAGTTATATTTAAACAACACGGATAAATAGTTGATAAATCATATTAATAAAATATAAATAAATAATTGGTAAATTAATGTATTATTCGAATATAATAAAATTGAAATAAATTAGTATTTGATTTTAAGTACAGATACTCTTGAAAAGTATTTAAAATACTATGTCTTAGTATTTTTCATAACTATTTAAAATATATATTTGAATATATGAAAATTATTTGAATACTTTTATTCAAATACCTACTTTGCAAGATTGGATTTTGGTTACAATTTTAGATGTCAGTGTTACTAGCAATACATTGTACAATAATAGTAAATAGTACAATAATACTGTATTGAATACAGCATACTAGTACTATTAGATTTTATTTAGACATTTTTTTTAAATATTACTATTATTTAATCGTTTCACCTTGAAACTTACAAACAGTACAGTTGTAAAAGTATTTGGAAATATTAGACATTAGGCAAGAAATATAAAATAATTTCACATTAAATAACAACATTTTTAATAGTAAACTTAAAAAAAATGGGGAAAATGTCTACATCAAAAATAAATTGGGAGGAAAATGTCCTACTAAATCGAAAACAGTCGAGAAGAAAATGTCTTTGGGAAATGAACATTTGCGCTTTGGTTCCTTTATGCTTTAAAGTTCAAGATATAACCATATAAGCACTACTATTAATTTATAAATCACAATTGAAAATCAAAAAAAGTCAAAAATGGCACACCTTTTTGTTTCTAGTTGCTTCACATAGAGTATAAAATTATTGATTGAGAATCTATTCTGTAATAGTTGTATACCGATTCTGATTAAATATCCATGATTTTTATCATAAAGTAATAAACTTATTATACTTTTAATTACTTATTATATGCTTATTATATCATAGTTTTTATCATAATAAGTCAGCTTTACGGTATTGTCTTATTATCATTGTTCAATTTCGAACGTCCAGTGGTCTAGCTAGGATTTTTTAAATAAATAGGGCAATAAAAAAATCTTTAAAAATTAAATTTGTATTAATTTATTATTTTGCAAAAAATAAAAAATAAAAAAAGAACCGGATGGGCCTCGCTCTGCTGTACAGTTGGGGGTGAAGTGCACCTCGTTTATAGGATAGGTCATTATTACAATGGATTTGTTAAATTTGAATGCAATGATAGATATCATTGTATACGAATAACGATTCTGAACGGAGTTAATATGTTTGTTAAAATGTGTCTGATGCCCAACGTCAGAGGCCCTTCTGCGTCCAAAAGGAAACTTTTGGGCACGGTTGTAAGCAAAAAGCTGCTATATGCCTCTACATCCTGGGCAGAGGTGGCTTGCCGCACAGCAAGGAATAGAGAAGCGATGTCCCGCGCCCAAAGACATGCGACACTCAGAACAGTTCGCGCCTATAGGACCGTGCCAACGGACGGTGCTTTATTTCTAGCGTCCATCATACCAGCCGACCTAACGGCACTGGAAAGGAAAAGGGTTGCCCACCGGATCGACAAAGACGATCGTGAGGACAGCGCGGCGACAATCAAGGCATAGGAGAGATGCATTACCATTGGTGCATGACAAGCAAGGTGGGATAGGTCTAGAACCGCTAGATGGACGCACACGGTACTATCTAGCGTGCACAGGTGGATGCGGAGACCTGACCTCGCAATCACCTATCGGATGGCACAGGCTCTGACGGGTCACGGATGTTTCCGTCATTACTTGAACCGTATGAATAGGTCTCCGGAAGGCACATGTTTGTGCTGTGGTTTGGAGGACGACACGGCAGAGCATTCGATTTTCAAGTGCCCACATTGGGACGAGTATCGCACTGCAATGCGATGTTACTTCGGCGGACGAGACCCCATACCGGGGGGACGTAGAGGACCTGCCCTACGCGGACCACGGGACCTACCAACCTAGGAGGACGGCCCCCGTCTACACGAACGTCTCTTAACAGCATGGTCACGGGGCAGACAAACATTTGTAGATATGGTCGAGGCGATCCTGTCCCGGAAGGAGGAATATTAGAGGGCGGCCGAAGGAGCAGGACGAAGGAGACGGTGACCAGGTCAACGGGCTCTGAGAGCCGGACCTTGAAGACCATCTCAGACAAAAAAAAACTATCAGGCTAAAGTTACTCATGTAGCGCGGTCGCGATCTCCTCCAGTTGATGTTTCTATTGTATAACAGCGCGGTCAACTGGAATGAGATCTGTATGTATATATATATATATATATATATATATATATATATATATATATATATATATATATATATATATTGTTTTCCGACAATAAACGATGGCGACGGCCCAAAGCAATTTGGAAAACAGTTCCGGGGGCCGTCGTCGGTTCAAACAGAAAAAAAAAAAATTAATGCATTCAATATTTTTGAGTCCTATCTTTACAAAATGTGTAGGTATATTTATTAAATTACAATGTATAAATTATTAAACATAACTTTAATTTTTTATTTAATATTGTGGACCACAATCTGTAGTGTATTGGTCCCAATGATTGTTTTCCTTGAATCTCATTTATTTTTCTCAGATAACTTTAATTATTTATGATTTACATTTTTGTAGTCAATTGTGGATCTTATACTGTAATAATAAGTTTTTGCACGAAAAATTAGAACATTTTGTTTTCTTTTTTTTCTTTTATGAAACATAATTTATTTTTATCAAATATTTTAGAATAAATTTCATTTAATTGGAACAAAATCAGTTAAAATACGGGTCCCTTACTCATAGATTAAAATTGTGAGTCCCCATTTACAAATTCACTAACGAGTTTTTTTTTTATGACACGGAAAAATTATTTGATATATTTAATTATTCAAAATCTCCTGAAATCTTGTTTTTGGTGAATTCTATCATCTAAATCCACAGCTAACCCACGTTTCGAATATGTCCATTCGTGACTAAAAACAAAACGACTTAATTTTCAAACCGTGCGGTGAACGCGAACGACATCGTTTGCACCGGCCGTGTTAATCTAATATATTTTTATGTACTTGATAATTTTATTTTGCCGCATCATTCACATTGTGCTTATCGCGTTCACGTAGAACATGGCGTACAGATAAAAAAAAAAAAAGTAACACGAATACGAGATTAAACAGTTTGACTCTAATTCACGTACACAAAGATAAGTATGAAGATTCAATATTTTTGAAAAACAAAAACCCATGTTATAAATTATTTTGAACTACACGTTAGACGTCTATCACTTATAACTTGATTCATAATTTATACAGTATAATTAATAATATATTTACGATAATATAATTAACAGTACTATAGCATTAGTGTGGTTGTTTTATTTTTTTTATTTTCTCGTTGGCTAAAGTAGGTAAACAACAGCACTTGGTACAGTTTATTTCTTTGCATTACCTATTTTTGGAGTTACGAGTATGTTTATTATGTGATTATAGTAAAATAAATATATGAATATGTAAATGTATAACACAAATTGAATTTTGTACCCACTGAGCTGATTTACTGCGGGCGCTCCGGAACTTGGCTCATAATTCAATTGCGCTCATATTGAGCAGGTAGTAAAAATAGTGTAGTAAATTATGCTCGGTATTTTTCGTATTTTATAATGGGTATAATAAATTACGGATCATTATATTTTGTTCCAAATTTGAAAAAAGTATTGTGTGGAAGAGAAGTGCATTGGAACAAATATAGCGTGTAACTCAAATTTCGAAAACTCGAAAAACTTGACAGCTCGAATTTTTTTTATTCCCTTAAAAATAACACTCAATGTATTTTAAATCTTGTCAATTTGAAAGTAAAATCATGCTGCTTAATAGCTCCGTCGAAGTATATTTTAGAGGACAGTGACAGTCGCCTTTTCGTGGTGTCCTTAGGGTAATGATAAATGGCTATTATAAAAAGTAATTTATCTGCTAAGCGCAATTTACAATTCTGTCCCTTCGCCAGGCGCAATTCACGTTTGTCCATTCAAATAATCAACTATTCCTGTGTGTTTTGGAACGAATGTTCATTGGAAAATTTAAACGGCATTATATAGTTGATTATTATTATTATTGCCGCGTGGACGAGCCGGTCGTGTTTCAGTTTTTGCGCCGTTTGCAGCACAGTCGCGATGAGTTAGTGTTTGCGGCCTCCTTGTCGTGCGTGTGTGTGTGTGTGTGTGTGCGTGTTTGTTTTTTGTGTTTATTTTGTCATCACTGATAACGGCTTTGGTAAGCATTGAAATGTTATCAATTGTCGACAGTCATACAAAAGTTTATTTTGATGAAGTGTTCGAACGATACGATGAACGGCGAACCGAGTGTGAACAACTAACCGTAGTGTGCTGTTAGACGTGAATATTGTTCTGAGCAATCTAATTTAATTCTACATTCTATAGATCACTATTATATTGTAGCTGTTTGCATTTTATTATGTCATGATTTGAAGAATCATACTCACGAACACATTTCAATGCCAGGAAGTATGACATTTTGATCACGTTTTATAAATGTATACTTTTGTAAATGAAATTGTTTACATCAGAAAAATAACTTCGTTTGATTACCATCGTCGATATTTCATAAACTGTTTGATTTTTCATTGCTATAAATCATTTTCTGTAATGATTTATAAATGTTTTAATTTCTGATCGTCAAGTATCAAATAATTGTTCATATGTTAATTTAATTAATCATAGCATGAGTAATAACAATGTTATCTAGGCATTGTATGATTTCAAATAAGTTAAAATTATTTTTGTAAATCTCCCATAGCTAAAATTATTAATTTATTGATTAGACATTTAAAAAAACTATTGTTTGAAAGTAATAAATTGAATATTTTATTGAAATAAATTAAATTGAATGTTAATCTTAGATAAATATAATTTAAAAATAGTATTAAATCACAAAGAATTGAAGTATAATTGTTGAAAATATTTCTCTGGCATACATGAATCTCTAATGTGTAGATTTACAAACCAAAATTTAAATAATTAATCATTGAATGATTATTTTGTCTTAATACAGTTAGTGTAGTTACCCTATTTAAAAATGAAAATATAAATAAATAAATTATAAACTTTACATTATTTTTATTGTAAAACTAACATGACTTAATTTTTTTTAATAAGTTATGTATTATTTAACATTTAAATTCTTGTGATCAACAGGAATTGTCTAAACATAATAGGATGTAATTTATAATTATAATCTTCGAATAAGTAAATTTTTAATTACTCAATTTAAACTATCTGTTTATTGTTAAATTCAATTCTGATGTATTAAAAAAAAAAAAAAAACTTTGGTTATAAGCTGATAATTTATATTTAATAAATTAATGTTAATATAATTTGTGTAAGTGAAAAAGACTTATAATCATATAAATATTTAAATTATTCTATAACTTAGTAATTAGAAGTACCAAATGTTTAAATTAATTAACTTATAAAAATATTAGTGACTTATACAAATTGATCACCCTATATTTATATAACTAGATAATTGTTATTACTCTCTTTTTATTACAATAGTATTGCCTGTTTTAGATGATAATATGATACCCATTCCAAATAACACAGATGTTGTGTGTTACTACGTAACAAAACACTCTTGGAGGGGCAAGTATGTCATAATAATACTATGATATTTTTTTATTCCACTTAAAATGGTTTTTATTTTTAGATATAAAAGAATATTTAGTGTTGGTACTCATGGTATCACAACATACAACCCAAATAGTTTAGAAGTAACCAATCGATATTCATATAATCAAATAATAACTATACAAGTAGATCCTCAAAATGCAGGTGGTTTTATGCTATCAGTTAAGGATAAAAATAAGGTTGACAGATTTAAATTTTCAACCGATTTTCGTTCAAATTTATTAACTGATGCTCTCATGTTCAGACACCAATTTTCTGAACGTGGTCAAGAAGAAATATATGTATGTTATTAATAGTATTATAATTTATATTTGAGCATAAAACATTAATATTTTAAACTATTAACTAACTTAATTAAATTATTTTAGAATTATGAAGCTCTAAAATATCATTGGTCAGATACTCGACTCCCAGTAACTATAAAAGTCACTCCTATTTCAATTGATCAATTAGATACTGCCACTGCTCAAGTTCTTGCTAGTTATCGTTATAAAGATATAGAAGCCATACAAAATGTTGAAGATATTCCTGGTGGTTTTGTTATTATATCAAGACCTTATGGCAGAATGGTAAAAATGCCTATATTTGGTATTCATAATTGTTATTTAATTGTTTATAATTTTTCTAGCATTTATTTATCAGTTCCAATCGAGATGAAATATTCCTTAGAATCAAAGAAAGAGCTATGATATACTTACAAATACATATAGAATTTTTTCGACATAATATAACACATGATGATTTTTTGACTAAAAGATTAGGGCGTTATAGTTCAGACGAACATGTTACTTCTGTTTGTGAGTTTCAAGTAAAAAAGATTGGTGTTCCTAGACATCAAGAATGTCCACAACGAAGATTACTCTGTTTGAGTGAAGTATGTTTACTGGAGAGAGATCCTCAAACATATACAGTAGTTACTTTAAGACCATTGTCATCTGTATTCGCATTAATCAGAGATCCAGTTGATGCACAACAGTTCTGTATTGAATATGCAGATTCATCATGTCGTTCCTATACAGCTACTAATAGGTAATTGATAAAATAACTTTAAAATTAATTAAGTATAATTAAATCATGTATTTAATTTACAGAGATTCTCTTCTAGCTACGTTATTAGATAGTGTGAGGTCCTCTGGAAATCATCATGTGCACGTAAAGCTATCTGCAACTCCTCGAGATAAAAGACTAATACCTTTCAATGTATCACCAGATCAAGAAGTAAAATACCTCATTCGGTTTTATCTTCCATACTTAATATTTTATAATGCAAATACATTTTATTTTATAGATTGAATCCAATCATTTAAAGTGTATAAAAGAACCTCCCCCTCGAAAAACATTTGCAGAAGTTTTAGACAGATTTAATGCTAATATTGAATATAGTGGACTAATACATTCTGTTTCTGAAGACGTGAGTTATAATTAACATTTAAAATATATTTTCTAAATCCTATACTAAACTAGGATCTTTAATACTACCAGAAATAAAATATTTGTTCTAATTTAATCTGAATAGTACAGTACAAATATTTAAATAAAATAGTATCTTCTTAATAAAAAGATGACATTATATTGTTCTATAGTTTAAATTATATAGATTTTTTTTAATTTAGAGCATTGAAATGTATAAAAATCGTTATAAATTCTACTTACACTCGTGAAAGTAGTAGTACCAATGCAACAATTATAAACTAAATGTCTCAAATTTGGTGAGCTTTATATCTTTAGGTATGTCTTTTTTATATTTTTATGTGAATAATTGGTTAACTTTAGGGGATAAACCCAAATGTATATTTATTTAACAGTATTCTAATTCAATTTATAACAATTGGTGAATAATATCATTGCTTAGAAGAAGAGCAATTTTACTTGTAACAAAATGTTTTAAAAGTTATTTTAAGTTATTGATAAAAAAGAGATAAGTTCCTAAAGATTTCTTTAATTATATACATTATTGTTTAGTATTTGCCAAATTTTAGTTACAAGTTTATGTAGTTTGAAAATATACAAATTACATATGTATTAATTATTATACTTGTCTTGATGTTAAACAATAGTAACCTAATGTTAAAGTTTAATAATACGATTTTTTATTTTTATTTATAGAAATTATTTACTGAAAACAAGGAGAAATTAATAGTTATGGCACTGACATCAATTATTGCTCATCAAGGTGATCAAAATGAGATTGCTGTTCATGAACTAGAGGCACAATTTCATGCTTTAAGAAGATTATTTGCTACTAAAGCAGGATTTTCTACTTTTATCATGTTACCAGAGTATGTAATTTGTTGCATTTTAAATCATATTATGAAATCTGTATGTATTTTTATTATTTCAATAAATTGACAAAAATAATATCTATTTTTATGCATTTTCTTATCAATAAAAATTTGTCTGTTTGATAATGTATAATATTATGCCTGAACTCTTACTGTCAGAAATATAGTCCTGGAATTAGTATTCATACTAGTGAATATTTTTGATTTATTTAAATATTTTTCTGGTTGTCTGTAGAATAGGTACTTTTGTTTTGTATTGCATTGTTAACTGTAATTATTTCAAATATATTTTCAATAGAATAAGAATTATTGAATCTCATTTTGTTAATAGAAACAATTTTTTCTGTGAAATTTGTATTAATTGTAAACTACTGAATTGTGTATAAAATGCATATTAGTTTATATACCAATGGCATGTAATCATTGAATTTTCATTATTCATATGTGTAAGAAAATACTAATAGTTGATTTTATTATGTGTATTTGGTGTGTTGGTTTTTATATATTTTTTTTGCATTTTATGTACTGAACATTTATTTTTGATAATTAACATGTTAATAGGAAAATATTAAAATTATAAAATATTTGATAATGTGAAAAAATGTGAATAAGTTATATTTATAAAAACTCCTTTAGAAGAAATTACTATAAGATGTATTGTAATTTATTCATTATTGATTTTTAACAATACATTTTTAGACTTAAAGACAAACTTGGAAGAAAAGTAACTAGAGCATTAAAACGAGACCATGAAGCTATAACCCATGCCGCTTTAGATATGATTTGTACTCTTATGCAGCCAATGCATCGTGATAGTGATATAAGACAAGAGCAGCTCAATAAATCATCTCTTTTGGCTACCCCTAGTTTTTTAGAATCATTGCTAGATATGTGGGTTGAACATATTGTAAGTTTCTTACCAATAAAACATTTTAAATCTAAATTTAACCGTTCTTAATAATGACATAACTATTTTTATTTAGAAACGTGGAACAGGAGCATTAGTAGTATCTGCAATGTTAGATATACTTACTTTTGCACTTTGTGTTCCTTATAGTGAAACAACTGATGGAACACATTTTGATACACTATTGGCATTGGTAGCAAAGCGGGGAAGATATTTATTTCAGCTTTTTCAGGTAATTATTTTGGATTTATTTCTTAAGTTTTCTGAAATTGCGGTGAATTTACATAGTGATTTATGGTTGCATGTGATAAAGTTTTAGTGAGAAAAATACTAGAAGAGTGGAGTATTAAATTAACACATTTAATGTTTTTAAAGTAAACTACTAAATACTAGAGTATTAATAATAAAAAATATTGTATTGTCATTATTATCTATATATTTGTTTTAATATTTAGAAAAATATTTTTTACAGTAAAAATTAATTATAATTAATAAGCGAATCAAATTATTTGATTTGATTTTATAGCATCCATCATTGACTGTAGTAAAAGGTGCTGGATTAGTTATGAGAGCAATTATTGAAGAAGGTGATGCTGAAATATCTGGACGAATGCAAGAACTAGCATTAGCAGAAGCAGCTTTACCTAGCCATTTATTGACAGCATTATTCACTCACGATGATAATAGGCGTATGCTTGTGCACAGACAACTTTCAAGGCATTTAGTTGGATTATGGGTCACTAATAATACTATTGCTATGGATTTATTAGCAAGACTGATGGTAAAATTATTATGATACAACATAAAAGCCCTTATGTATTTATAATTTTCTTATTTTTATTTAGCCATCAGGTTTATTAGGGTTTTTGGAATCTAATGAATCTGTAGAAATCTTTGAAAATGAAGATCATTTAATCACTAGAGATAATTTGAAACTTGCTCAAGATCATGCAGCAAAAAATCAACGAAATCCCCACTTGGCAGCCTTAGAAAGAAAGTTTCGCACATTGGAAAAAGAAGTTGAAATTGCATTGGGCCATTGGGGTGCATCATTGGGCTTAGAAAGAAAAGAAGATAAATTACAAGCGCGCCCAATTGTATTAAGGAGGCGTAGAGAAAGAATTAAAAGTTATGCTAATTGGAAATTATTTTATTATAAGTTCAATAAAAATCATACTTCTCCTAGTTTATTATGGAATCACCAGGTAATTTTTTAATTTGTTATTCGAAGTATTATAAAATATTTTTGATTCATGTGAAACATAATGTAGTTTAAAATATTAATGTAGTGAAGTATAATAAATGATGCTATTTTCTCTTGACCAATTGATAAAATAATAATGTATTTTATGTATTGATAAATCAGATAAACAATTAGAAATAGTATTAAATATAATTATTTCAATTATAATTATTCTTGTTTACTTATATTTTTAATAGACACGGGAAGAACTTCATGACGCTCTAAAAAAAGAAATCCAGGCATTTAATTCTGATCGACAACTTACAACAAATAGTTTAATAGCTTGGAATCATGATGAGTTTGAGGTGATATATCCTAGTTTACAGGATGAAGTTTGCGTAGACGGTTACTATTTGAGGTTACTTTTAGATGGAAGTATAGATTTTACAGTAAAAAATCCGTAAGAAATTTTAAATATATAATCATATGAACTATGTTTTAATAATAAATAATATTTTTAGATTCAGATTTTTCAATGATCTGTACCATAGATTTTTATTAGCTTTAAAAATAGATATGAAATGTTTATGTCTACAAGCAATGACTGTGATTTATGGACAATATTTTGAAGAAATTGGACCATTTACTGACACAAAATATATTCTAGTAAAGTTGGAAAAGGTAAGTTATGTTTTATACCATAATAAATATATTATCTATGATTTAAATTTTAAATTTTTAATTAATTTAAATCACAAAATAATAATAATAATTTGTTAAAAAAAAAAAAAAAAAAAAAAAAAAAAAAAAATGTTTTACTCAAAGAAAATGAATAAAATATAACATTGATATTGATTGTTTTGATATTAATTAATTGTTTATCAATATTAACTGTTTTATATTAATATTATAATTATTATTATTTTAGACTGTTGAAAAACTTGAAAGAGATAGATTGGTTTTATTTCTAAGCAAACTTATATTGAATAAACAAAATGTTAAAGATATAATTGAATCTAAAGGTGTAACTATTCTTGTGGACTTACTTACATTAGCACATTTACATACCACAAGAGCTGTTGTTCCTACCCAAACGAATGTGATAGAGGCTGGACATGATATGTTACTTGACAATGAAAAACAGTGGTATTATGGGCTTGGTAATGGTGATAAGTCCAATGGTCCAGTAACTTTTCAAGAGGTATAAAAAATCTTTAATAATTATTTTATTCTTATTAATATGAAAATATTATTTGTATTGAAATGTATTTTTATTAGATGAAAAATTTATACAAAGAGGGTGTCTTAAAACCTATGTCCAAATGTTGGACACCTGGACTAGAAGGGTGGAAACCTCTTTTTAAATTAAGTCAGTTCAAATGGACAGTAATGGCCAAGGATCAAGGCTATATGAATGAAAGTGACTTAGCTTCTCTTATACTGACCATTCTAATAAAAATGTGTCAATATTATCCTAGCAGGTAGTAATTTTTTAAATAGTTTATCAAATATTTAGTTTAAATAATCTTATTTCTATCATAATTTTATTTTATATTGAATTAATTGTGAAGTGATGTTTACATCTAAGCTATTTTTTTTATTATTATTATTTTTAAGACTCAAATATATTAAGTGTATAAACATGACATGCCGAATCACTAAATACTTGGATGCTCTCCCACCCAAGTACAAGTCACATTGTACCTCTATATTTAATATTATTAATACATATTTTATATGTATACATTAATTAATTCTAATGATTGTTATTAGTCTTTATTATAGTTTTTAATTTATAATTTTTTTTTTTTTAGAGATAATGATGGTGCAATAATTTGGCCAATTGCACGTATTAGAAGAACTTTAACTGATTCTCTCCATCTACCTCATGTGGTCCAACTTTTATTAACATTTGATCCAATTCTTGTTGAAAAAGTAGCACATTTACTGTGTGAAGTAGCATCTGACAATCCCAATGCTGCTAAGTTGTATATGACTGGAGTATTTTTCTTTTTGCTTATGTATACCGGTTCAAACATTTTGCCAATTGCTAAATTTTTAAGGCTTACACATACTTGTCAAGCTTTTAGAAATGAAGAAGTAAGATTATTTTCTAACATAAATGTTAATTTGTTAATACTTTTATGATATTTTCTAGGTACAAAGTGGAGAATTAATGCAAAGAAGTGTACTTGGACCTTTATTGCCTGAGGCAATGGTCTATTATTTAGAAAATCATGGTCCTGAGAAATTTTCTCAAATATTTTTAGGAGAATTTGATACTCCGGAAGCTATTTGGAATGCTGAAATGAGAAGAATGTTGATTGAAAAGATCGCCTGTCACATAGCTGATTTTACACCTAAACTTCGTGGAAATAATAGAGCATATTATCAATATTGTGCTATACCTGTTGTGCGTTATCCACAGCTGCAATCAGAATTATTTTGCAATATATTTTATCTGCGACATTTGTGCGATGTACAACGATTTCCAGATTGGCCAATTAAGGATCCAGTTAGATTATATATATTACAATTTTTTTAATCAAACATTAGTAATTATTTATTTTAATTTTTTTATTCTCTTTAGATCACGCTTTTAAAAGATGTCTTGGAAGCATGGAAAAATGAAGTAGAGAAAAAACCACCAGCTATGTCTATAGATGATGCTTATGTATCTTTGGGCTTAGAGCGTGGACATCATTATGATGAAGCCACTACTAGAAAAGCATATTATAAACTTGCTCAGGCAAATCATCCTGATAAAAATCCTAAAGGACGAGTAAGTTACTTGTTATCTTTTATAGTTATTTATGTGTATTAATAATTAATTAATTAATTAAAAAATTAAATTATTTTATGTAGATATTTATACTTATATATTATTCCCTGGGGGATAAATCGATTAATAAATATAACATGGAAAAAATAAGCAATATCAAAATATATATTCATTTTCTGAAGAACTAAGATATTAATATTAAAATAAATATATAACACTTTTACGCACATTTGGAGAAAGAATCGGTAGTATTAATAATTAATAATACCGATTCTTTCTCCAAATGTGCGTAAAAGTGTTATATATTTATTTTAATATTAATATCTTAGTTCTTCAGAAAATGAATATATATTTTGATATTACTTATTTTTTCCATGTTATATTTATTAATCGATTTATCCCCCAGGGAATAATATATAAGTATAAATGTCTACATAAAACAATTTAATTTTTGATTATTGATAAAAATTCAGTAAGGCTCTTTCCTCAAAAATCGATTAATAAAATATAAAATAAATTTTACTTGTTCATAAACATCTCACAAAAGAGTATTTAATTCTTGTTTTAGTATTAAATGACAATTAATAGTTTTATATTTTAAGTGTTATTTAATAATATTTTATACTAATAAGAAAAAAACATTTAAAGGAATTTTTAAATTTTTACCCTGTACCACTATTATAGTAATATATTATTATTTCAAGAGAAGTTAAAATGTCGTGAATTATTAACATTTCATTGCTATTTATATTTTCCAAGTTTTTACAAAAAATATTGAAAATATTTAGCAATTCAATCCAATCCTGTATTAAATTTCAAATAAGTTTATAGGGTTATACAAAATGTATATTTGCTTTATGTTTAGTTCTTATCTACAATTTCAAACAATTTTTAATATAAAATATTTGTTTCTATGTCTAGGAAATATTTGTCGCAGCAAATAGAGCGTATGACTTTTTATGTAGTAGAAGTTTATGGGTTCATGATGGTCCCAATCCAAATAATATTCTTTTAATACTTCAGACTCAAAGTATTTTATTTCATCGTTACTCTAAAGGTTTGTGTCAATAATATTTTCATCCAATTTTTAAAAATGTCATTAAAATGTTTAATGATTTTTTAGATCTTGAACCTTATAAGTATGCTGGTTACAAACAATTAGTGAAGACCATAAGGTTGGAAGCAAGTGATGAACAATTATTTTCTAAAGGTAACATGTTGCTTGCCGCTGCTAGTGAGCTGACATATCACACAGTGAACTGTTCGGCATTGAATGCAGAAGAGCTTAACCGAGAACAAGGATTTATTGTTAGTAAAACAATTAATTGTGATATTAACTTTTTATAATATTTTCAGATTTTAACTTTAAATCTTGTTGAATTTACCTGATTGGTATACACTTTTATTATAGTATTTTAAATTGTCAAATCTATAAAATAATGATTTTTATTGTTGTCAATAATAATAATGTTAAGTTATAATGGTATCAATGATGTTTAATAACATTAAAATTCATATAAAATGTATGAGGACATTAAATAATTACAAATTTTTGTTTTAGGATTTACTTGGAGCTTATTCTAGATGTGTTTCTGTCTTAAATAAATCATCAGAACAAACAGAAATGTCAGTATCAGTTTGTACATATTGTACTCGTTGTTTCAAAGTTGCTTCTCAATTTCCCATGTGTCGCGATACTTTTTCTCAATTGCCTCAGCTGGTGAATGATATCACTAGAATATTGTACTTCAAGGTATTTTATATATATATATATATATATATATATATATATATATATATATAAATTCAATTATAACTTGAAAGCTTTTATTTATTTAGACAACTTACTCATGTTCTATACTTTATTTATTTGACACTTTATGTAATTATAATTTAAATTTATAGAACTTACCAAAATTATGTTGTGATGCTGTGGATTGTATTTCTGAAATGGCTTCTGATTCTAATCTCCAAAATAGTTTCCTACAAAAAGGTGCCATTTGGCATTTATTAACCTTTATGTTTTCGTATGATTATACTTTAGAAGAATGTGGAGTTGAAAGATCAGAAGAAGCTAATAACCAGGTACACAATATTAAATCAATTTTTTTAAATTTAAATATTAAATTTAAAATAATTTTTTAGGAAGTGCTCAATAGATTAGCCAAATTATCAGTTAAAGCATGTGCTAGATTAGGTGGTTATTATGAAGGGGATTTGTCCACTCCTGAAAATATTGTTGCAAAATGTCTATTTGTAAAACTTCTTACACCATATGTTGCTGAACAGTTATCTGAAGAATCCCCACATCAAGTAATTATTTTTTTTGTATTATTTAATTTATGTTGTATTTATATTTAATATCTATTTTTAGCTACTTAAAACACTTGGCAGCAATTGTGAGACACCCTATATGGTTTGGGATAACAGTACAAGAGCTGAACTGAGTGATTTCCTGGATGCTATGTGTAATCATAAAGAATCTATTAACTTGGAAACTATTGGGTTGACATTTTCTAGTCATAGAAATGAATTAATAGTTGGAAATATTTTTATTAGAGTATTTAATGAACAACCTCATTACATAATCAAAGTAAAATTAGATTTAAATTTATTTCAGTGTACATATTTAAATAAACTAAAAATATTTTTCAGAATCCTAAAGGGTTTTTATCGGATCTCTTAGAATACATAAAAACCAACAATCCATTAAACAATATATTAGATGAAAAAAATGTTAACAGCTTTTTAATGGTATTAAACGCACTGAATAATTTAATTTTAAACAATCCTGGTAAGAATTAATTAAAATACTTATTTTTAAAACTATTCTTACAAACATTTTTATATTTTGTAGGTCTTGAAGTAAATTGTATTGGTCATTTTGATTTACTATTCAGTTTACTACGTGTTGAAACTATTCGATTAGTACAACATAGTGCTTTGAACATAATTTCAACTGTAACTAAAAATAATGAATGTGTCACAGATATTGCCAATTCTGGCGTAGTTGTTTATGTATTGCTTTGTTTTTATTCAACACCATCAGATCGAATGATGATTTTAGACATTCTTATCACATTATCAACATCCTCAACAATTGTAAAGGATACATTAAATAAAGGAGGCCATTTATTTGCTGTTGATTTATTATGTAATGGAGATAATGAATCTGGTGTAAGAGATAAAAGTGCAATATTTTTGAGTCGTTTGATGACAGAAAAATTAAGTGGTCCTAGATTACGTTTAGCATTGGCCCAAATTTTACCATTAGCCATTGTAGATACTATGAGAGATCTACCCTCATCTACAGTTCGATTATTGGATAATGATCAAGAAAATCCAGAGCTTGTTTGGAATGAAAAGTCAAGAAAACATATATTTCGAAATATCAACAAAATATCTAGAGAGTAAAAATAAATTTTAATATCTAGAGCTTCATTAATATTAATACTACTATTTATATTATTAATTTTTTTTACTTTAGACATTATTTGGCACTTCGACAAAATCCTAAAGGTGTTATAAAATTACCAGATACTAGTTTACTCTTATCTTCACCTTCCAATGAAACTGTTGTTGCTGGGGTCTATTTAAGATTATTCAATAACAACCCTGGTTGGAATGTTAGAAGACCCAAAGAATTTTTATCTGAACTTTTGGATACGTGTATTAGTTCCATGACAAAAGAAAAGGTGATTTGCTTGTAAAATATTTTAAATTAAGGTGGTCCTACATTTTAATTACAAATTATTATGCTAATAAAATGTTATATTTTTTTTACTAACCTCATAATTTGTCTTATAATTTTAGAATGATAAATTGGAAATTATTACTACATCAATTGTTAAGTTATTAGAAGCACAGCCTCATCTGTGTGATCAAGTCCCAGCATTAGGTCATATTCCTAGACTTTGTTTTCAATTATCATTATTGTCTAATCCTGATGTACCAAAATCTGTGCTCATGATAATGCATCAGTTGTCACTTAATGAAGTAACGTGATCCATATATATTTGTAAACTTTAAAACATTACTTATTATTATGTTAATCGGTTTATCGACTATAAAATTATTATTATTATTATTATTATTATTATTATTCTAAAACTAGCAATATTTCATTGAATATGGTATTTTATACTTAATTAAATGTAACTTATTTATTATTAGATATGTGTTGGTTGTATATCTCAGACTGAATGCATTGGTCCAATGAAAAAAGCAATGCAAGCAAATTCTAATTTAATTTGTGTTTCGTCAGAAACTCTCAGTCGAATGTTTGCAGCCAAGAAAGATTACCTTGTAAAACAGGTATGATATATTATGCACAAAAATTAATAAAATATATATTAACAACTACTATAATTTAGGCATTAGATGCAGATTTAATATCATATTTAGTTGGATTACTTGATGGTCGATTAGATGGAGTTGAAGGTAGTGCCAGGGCTAAAGCGCAGATTGTTAAAGCATTAAAGACAATGTCTTCAAGTTTATCATATGGTAGTTTAGTCCAATCGCAACTGGATAAGCTTCCTACGTGGTCTTCTTACAAGGATCAAAATCATGATCTATTCATATCAAGTGCACCTTCAATGCCTTATTTGATGGGTATGTTATTTATTATATATTTATTATAACAATGCTGAATATACTTTTCAATCTTTAAATATTTGTCTAAATTTGTATAATTTTATTTTTAGGAGTTCAAAGTACTGGTGGTTATTTAACAGAAGGTCGTTCAAACTCTGCAACAAGTAATATACCTCCACCGTTAATTAAAAAAGAGTTTTCTCCATATTAATCACATATAAAATAATAGTATTCCTTTATTTGCTTTAAAAATATACAATATTATTATATGAAATAGTATAAGGTTTTATTTAAATTATGATCAACTATACTATACGAATATTATTACTTTCTTATAAATAATATTATGTGTTTCACATTCTATTAACTTTACTACTGTGAATAATAACATTTTATATTTATATTATCATTAAATAGTTAACCTGAATAGTCAATAATCCTTAGAATTAATTAATTTCTTTTTTTTTTTTTTAAAAAAAAACTGTGATAATTTTATTTTTATAATACCACAATAAATTAGTTTTATAAGGTAATAATATATTCCACTGTTTTAGTTTGTATTATTTTATTCAATGCAATACCAACTATTATAATTTATATTATTTACTATTATAGTGTTAATATATATATATATATATATATATATATATATATATATATATATTATGTATATAAACTATAAAGTTTATAAATTATATTACTTTGTATTGTAATATGTTATAATTAAACAAATTAATTTGTTTAATATGTATATTATAACAATATGTGTACATCTTATGAATAAAAACTTATTTGGAATATATTTTAATACTTAATGGTGTTATACAATTCAATAATATTTGTTGATTATATTTTATTTATTTATTATATATTTTATATGTTATTTATTTAGAGTTTGTATTAAACATCAAATTAATCTAAAAAGTAAAAACAATTACAATTTAAAACTAAATCATATTGCTAATGCCAGGTCAACATATAGAAAACAAAATTAAAACAAATGTGTATGTTCTAACAAATTGTTTGTTTTTAAAAAAAAAAATTATGTTCTGAGCGCTGTCAGTAAACATCAAAAGGTTTTTGTTTTGTTGATGTTTTGGTGAACATTGTCGAATGTGTATGGACAATTTTTTTTAAGTATCCAACAGAAAATAGTGTTTTTGAGATTTTGGGAGAAGTGTGATAAACCAATATGGTTATTTTAACCCTCTGTTAACCAATGGTACTTATAGGTGGTATTACTAGTTACTAGAAAGAAAATTTTAGAAATTAACAACCAAAATACTGAACACTGAATGTCTTGAACTGCTCAAACTCGGACACTTTAGACTGAATTACCATGAATAATGATGTAAAATGACTAGTTTTTTTTCTGTACGAATAATTAAAAACAAAACAAAATGTTTGAATTTTTTTTAATTTTTTGTTTAATTTTTACTCAATTCAGTATGGATACATGTTTTGTTTGTGTTTTGTTTTTTCAAACTAAAAAAAGTTGAGTTAGTATTTTGTTTTTGTTTCAACTCTGTGTGGAGCCTGGTATTATAAAACATATTTTTTTAATTTTTTATTTGATTTGTTACACTAATCTTTTTTTTTAAATTTAAATACTGATACATTTTTTGTGACAAATTAATATCAGTTTGCTAATAAATTAATGAATATAATTATATATATATTCTAAGTGGGCAATTTGCATTGCAAATAATATTTCCCTTGTGTTACAAAATAATAAAGACTGTTTAATAAATAATACGTGGTACTTGTGTGCTACTATTTGATATTGGGCTAAATTAAAATTATGAAATATGTTAACATTAGGGCTGGAAATCGAGCCTTAAATTTTTTAATGTTTAAATATTGATTAAAAAATTGTAAATCAATTATATGTCTAAATATTGATATAATTGATTTAATTTTTTCTAATTAATAAATTAGATATAAATTATTAGTTTTAAATCTAAAAAAAGTTATTGAACACAATTAAAAAACTAATTTAAATTATAAAATGTTTTTTTTACGCCAATCAAGTGGTACGTCAAATATGTATCAACAGTAACTACAATAAGCATAATGCTACATCTGTATATAATATTTTATGATTTGATTTTTTAATGATTTAAATTATTATTTAATTTTGCTCTCCTGTAAGTTAAACTTTTTTAAATTCTGACTGTAGATTATTAAGTGATATTAACTATATTAAAAAAGATTTCTGGAAATATTTATTTATTTTTGAAAAATAACAAGATTGATTATTTAGAGCATAATTTTCTATTTTCTAAAACTAACTATATAAAACAGGCTTTCAAAAATAATTAAGCAAATTTTTTTAGGGCAAGCTGAAATACCATTATTATGATATTTTTTTTTACAAATCAAAACAGTTTTACTTTTGAATAATTATTAAATAATTGATTTTTGATTTTGAAACTATCTAACAATATGTATTCAATACTTGACCTAAATTTTATCAAAATATACATTTAAATTACAAAATTTTTAAAATTTTAAAAATCCAATTACTTTGTTCTCTTTAGTTTGGCTACATTTAATATCAAAGCCATAAGATTTATCTTTGAAATTATTCCCAAAATCATAACTTATCATTTATTCTATATTTACAATTCGGGTATATTCTAGATTTGCGTTTGCTTTGAGTTAATTATTGTGAGTCTTTCATCTTCTACCGGAAAGAATATTAGGTATTGTTGGATACAGTCATTATTTAACACCTGGAAATTCTTTATCACTTAAGACGCTTATGGGTTTTGATTATCTAGTTATGTGGTGTCACATCTCATTACTCATATTTATTGCTGCAACTACTATATTAGCACCTATTCAATACTAGGATTGGGCATGTAAATTTTCATTATCAAGCTGAATAGTAGAAAACGAGATCTGTTATTCGCTTGTGGATTAACTATCTAGGATGTGCCAGTTACTATAGAATATTATTTCATATTACAACTTTCATCCTATTGTGACTTGTGTTATTACAATAAGGTTTTAAAAAGGTAGAATTCCGTCCATCATAACTTTGAGTTGTATGATTATCTCTACGAGTTCGAATAGTTTAATGCCCAGGCATTTATACTTTTGGTTTCTTTTTTGTCTGTCTATTAATGAGATGGAATGCGTTCACTTATGTTTTCGTTGGGATTGGCTTTAAAGAACTCTGGCGTGTATTTGAGTGTTTGTTCAACTTCTTGTGACCCGTTACTGCCAAATCATTAGCACATAAGAAAATAAATTACTAACATTTTTAAAATAGGTTAGTTATTGGTTTAGACATAGAAAACTATTATCGCATGTGTTCTGACGCGGGAAATAGTTGTCTAAGTTTCTCTGTCGACTTTTTTATCTCATAGTCCATAGACATACGTGGCTCGTAAATGCTTTGCTTATCGTTGACTTGTTGGATATGAAAGTTCTTTATTACTTTATTCACCCTTTATTACTTTAAACATTTTAGTTTATACTGAATCAAAATTCTCCGTGTAAAATTCAAGAGCTGTTTTTTATTCGTTATTATTAGTCCATTTTTAACAAGTATTTTAATCATATAAGTGATGGATTTTTATTGGGGGTTTCTCTATCTGTCGAGCTATTCTGTTCATAACTTAATATAGTGTTTTGTATAATTTTAGAATATTGTACAAAATATTGCGAAATTGACGTATTGAGATAATTTGTGTACCCGCGGAGTTTAATTTATATCTCGCCAGGATTATGTATTTTCATTGTATAGATTGCTCATATTTAACAACATGCATAGACGAGTATAGACATATAGTAATACTAAAGAAGTACTCATTTATAGCCAATATTAATTATGTATCGACGACAATGAAATTTTTACTGTTCTCGATCTAAAATTTAAATTATGTTTCAACACACAATACAAAATATTTTAGAGCTAATTTTTTAGCTGAAAATATAAACAAACATAGTTTAGAAATAATACTAATCCTTTTTTTTTGTCTTAATGCCATACGAATTTTTTATGTTAATCTAACCTCGAATTTAAACCATTTAAAAACCGATTATTTTAGTGTTAATCGCTTACTATAAGCGAGAAATAAAAATAATGATATTTAAAAAAAAAATGAAATACTAATTATAAACTGGACAATCCTCTGCTTTCCACTAAAGTTAAGTTAGCTTTCTCTTTTCGGTTAAAATAAGATAGGTAAGGAAGTAAATGTTATTTGACAAATACGTTTTGAGTTCAAATTTACTAAAAAAAATTTTTGGAAATTTCTTCATAATACTTGTATAAGTACATTATACAAAAATATCAATTCACTATCAAGGATGATGTTTCAGATTTTCAGGTTCAAGACAGCAAATATCTTGAACTGAATAAATTTTTTATGATTAAAAGTAAAAACTAAATGGTATACAGAGTTTTTACAAAACTGTGTTATTGTAATTATTAGTTATAGTGAATTATAAATACAGAATCATAATGACAATTAACTATAAAAATGTCTCTTAGAAAATCAATACAGTTAAAGAAATAAATGAATAAAAATCCATGTTAAGTATCTTAAGTGTGAGTGGTAACATGAGTTAAATTCTAAGGAATAAGGTATTAGATTATTACCACAATCATTTTTTGTTGGAAAAACTACTAAATCTATCAGGGGTGAAAATGCTTACCGGGCATTATCAGGTATTTCCAGACTACTTTTCGAATTAAATTTATTACTATTTATTGTCTTATTGATATATGTGTGCTAACCATTTTTCTTTTGGGAGAAGTTAACAATTTTTTTAACTTAAACATTGATAGAAGCTATCACCAATTTATTTTCATACTCATTTTGTATTCTTTCTAGCTTTTTTGTAAAATAGTATAAACCGTAAAAATATTTGATATCAAATATTTGAACTAAAAAACTCTTTCTAAGTACATAATTGTAGACAGGTGTTATTTTTTATTTATACAAATATATCACTATAAAATATACAGTGTGTTCACGCTAAGATCTACTACTAAATATTTCAGTTAGATGATCGTGTATTGAAATGGGATTTTCGGAGAATGAAAAGGAGTACCTAAATATACAATCGTCAGATTTAAGGATCTTCAACTTTATTAAAGTATTGAATATGAATTTAAATATAACATAGGCTCCCGACTAATTATTAAACAAAATTATATTAAAATATATATATATGTATTACAAACTTCACTACAAATACAATTTATGCAACAACAAATATAATTATTATTGTGAGGCTTAATAATTACACTTATACACACTAGGACTCGGTTATAAACTGCTGTAAATATAAATTAATATAATAAAGCATTTTCTAACATATTGGTGTTTTTGGCAAATGTCATCAATTACCGTAATATTATGAAGGATAAAATATTCATTAGTATAGTATATTATTATTATATAAGCTTATAGGCTAATTGTTATATTATTCAATAGTTTATTTTTAATACTTTTATACGTAGTAAAATTATGATGTTGATAATTTGGAGCCGGGGGACCACCCAACCACCAAAAAACCAGAGGTAACAGCTACTACCCATGAACCATCTAGTGTGCGCCACTGATCACAATATAATATTGTAATTCGTCTGAATAAATATTTGTAGATTGTGTGGTATACTGGCTTATTATTATCATAAGATGACGTAATTACGTAAGAAATTGAGTAGTAATGCAGTAGCGTATTTATCGCATTATTTTAATTCATACTTCACACAATGTATTTGTTTTCATTTTTACAATCAACTAAAAATAACAAAATATTAATTATTTTCAATACAATAGGCCACTTCTTATATAAGCAAGACCGATTGTCCAGCGGGTCACTACGTCCCTGAAAACTATTATGATAAAAAATATGTAGAATCAATGTTAAATAAAAGTTATATGAGTTATATTTAATTTATGGTTATCTATTCGGTGAATAGTGACGTCACTAATTAATACAATTTCGTGATTGACGGTCACCAGCTAAAACAAGTTGTTCCTTTTTGCCAGTCGTGATTTTGATTGAAAAATACATTTATTACTATTATCGGCCGTGAAAATACAACTTATTTAATAATTATTATTAGTTTATTATTATATTTACGTGTAAAACTATATGTCATGGGCTGTTTATTAACCATATATAAATTCAACATAAAACAAATTTTTTTATTAGGTACCTACATAATATACTTATCGATAAATTCATTTTTGAAAATATGATATTAAATACCTTGGTATTAAAATACGGTTTTTTTCCATATGACCTAAAAAAAAAATAAAAACAATAAAAATAAATACTGTTATTATATTATAAATTTATGATGGATCTATAAGGCTTCTATGGTATATTTATTCCAAATGCAACATACATTTGGTTTTATAAATTATACATTTGTTTTGATAGTTACATCGCAAGTTATGATATATCATTTATTATTTGTATACATAGGTTAACCAACTATATCCGTGTATAATATACAGTATATACATATTTAAAATAAAGGATTTGTTTTGGACACTGATTTTTGGAAACTTAATCTTATAGTGTATCAAAAACTAGCAATAGTGTTCAATCTACAGAGTATTGATATTTTATGAACTCTATAATAGTTAACTTTAGTTACAACATATTTATAATGTAGGATGTGCAATTTTGCCATCTTTATGTCAAATTGTCAAATATCCTCGTGGCACAATAGTTGTTACTCAGCACTCAGCAGTATGCCACTATGCATAATATAGGCACTTATATATTTTCAATGCTAATACAACGAATTTTACAATACGCGAGAGATTGGCAAAAAAATAAAAATATCACGGACAGGACGATTCAGTGACTGTTCAATGACTAGGTATAGTGGGTGTTAAGCAATCGTCTCGCTTCTCTCACCTTGACGTAAGCCATAGTCAATGTATTGTATTATTAAGAGGACGCCACACGGGGAAACGAAAGCGAACAATGACCGTTAGAATGCGCTGTTAGGTGTTTTCGCGATCCGCAAGCGCGCGACGTTTAAGCCGCGCCCCTATTCGTAATCGACGATTGTGCTCATTAGACATCCGGATCCGAGAGCGATGTTTATTATTGTCTAAACCTTCGTCTACTACCGTGTCTATATAAAATTCGTACACGCAAATGTCGCATTGCTGCCATAATATTTTACTTACCCGCTTACCCATGAACTATTTTTTAATTAAAGCTACTGTCTGCCTAATTGTGTATATTTTTTATATAACAATACAATAAAGTCTAGAAAATAAATTTTCTACCATATGTAGCGTAAACATCAAATATATTACACGTGGTTCGGTGCACAAATTGTTTATTGAATACAAATCACTTTTAAAAATATCACAATAAATTATAAAAAACTGATTAATAATTATTTCGTCCAGGATCTCACCACTATTGAGATCACCTGGCTAATAATAAAAAAACACACACCGAATACATACATTCAAGAATAAAAACAATATAATGCTATTCGAACATCGCACGAGCCAACACGCTGTCGTCGACATCCGAACGTATACGTCAAATCTTTGACATCAATCGGTGATATGGCCGATAATGTTAATGAATTATCCCTATACACATAAGTTTAATAGTTATAGTTGTATAAGCACAATATTTTACGTAAAATAACTGACAGATTTACCATTTACATTTAGTTTGCAAAAATATCTGTGTATCTATTTTATAGACAAACGTATTTATTTTTATACTTGCCATTGTTTTCAAATGTATAACTATACCATTGATTATAATAATTATTAATTAATAAATATTATTTATACAATAATATTCATTGACGTAACTTGTCATATAAACATTTTAATCAGTCATAAATTAATTGAAACTAATTGATATTTTTTCATTTGAACAGTATTTACTGGGGTATTTACATTTACTATATTGCAACCTAAAGAAAATGAAAAAGAAAAATATTTAACTTTAATTTATTTATTAATTCTATTTTATTTATATAATTTTTTTAGATTCTGAACGGAGTGAAGAATATATTGATTTTACAATGATGTGTGTTTTTTAGATTCTGAACGGAGTGAAGAATGTATTGATTTTACAATGATGTGTGTTTTTTTTTTTTTTTTTGTGTCTGTCGACACGTTTTGGGGCAGTAAAAATGCTTCGATTGCCTTATGTAGCAACTTTTCTGAAAGGAAAGTGAATCTATTTGGTACTTTGGGGGGTCAAAAGTAAAAAATTTCCAATATTTTTTAAATGCGACGGGAAAAACCATAAAAAAATTTGGGAAAAACGGGAGTTTTTACGCAAAACCAGTTTTCGACATACCAGCTGTTAAGATTGGTATTTCCTTTATGTCATATTTTTTTCAAAATATTATATTGATTTTTAAGCCACTTATAGGCATTTAAAATATTCGATTTTTTTATATATTTTTTTTTTATAATCGGTGATAAAAAAAATTTGGCTCGTACAAAATACTTGAAAATTTAATAGAAGATTCCACAGAAGTAGTTCTTAAAGTCATTCAAAAATTATTAAAATCCATAGGCACAATTTTTTTTTATAAGCGTTTGAACAGCGAATATTGACATAAAATTACATGTAAAATATAATATAATGTATAATATTCTAGACTGACAAAGATACCGTTTTTTTTTAAAATGCTCTAACTCAAAAACGAAAAACCGCAACAACTTGAAATTATCACCAAATCTTTATATTGACGTTTTCTATACATGGTTAAGTTTTCAAAGTATTTTGACATATTTTGACTTATTTATAGACAATTTAAATTTTCAATTTTTGTAAAATTTTTGTTTTTAAACATCTACAAAATTTAATTGGTTGAGCGAAAACTCTTGAAAATTTAATACTAGGTTTATAATAAGTTAAACTTATCGTAACTAAAAAATATCGGTGATCGGTTAACTCAAATTTTTTTTATAAGCCCTTAATGCTCAAATTTGTATTAAATGTGTAAAAATCACGATAATTTGCAAGTTATTTTGGAGATAAAAATTCATAAAATTTTTTCTGTTCATACTTTAGGTTCAAAATTTTAACACTAGGTTATCTATAAGCTACTCTTCAAAAATCTTTAAAAATATTTTTACCGTACTTTGAGGAAAAATTTTTATGACTGTTTGAAATTTAAATATTTACGAAATTGCATAAAAAAGCGTTTATTCTCAAACGATTTTTAATATTTGTTATAATTCAAAAAGTATAAGTCGCAGATTTTTGAAATTTCTGCCAGCTGTTAATATTGGCATTTCCTTTATGTCATATTTTTTTCAAAATATTATATTGATTTTTAAGCCACTTATAGGCATTTAAAATATTCGAATTTTTTACATTTTTTTTTACAATCGGTGATAAAAAAAATTTGGCTCCTACAAAATACTTGAAAATTTAATAGAAGATTCCACAGAAGTAGTTCTTAAAGTCATTCAAAAATTATTAAAATCCATAGGCACAATTTTTTTTTATAAGCGTTTGAACAGCGAATATTGACATAAAATTACATGTAAAATATAATATAATGTATAATATTCTAGACTGACAAAGATACCGTTTTTTTTTAAAATGCTCTAACTCAAAAACGAAAAACCGCAACAACTTGAAATTATCACCAAATCTTTATATTGACGTTTTCTATACATGGTTAAGTTTTCAAAGTATTTTGACATATTTTGACTTATTTATAGACAATTTAAATTTTCAATTTTTGTAAAATTTTTGTTTTTAAACATCTACAAAATTTAATTGGTTGAGCGAAAACTCTTGAAAATTTAATACTAGGTTTATAATAAGTTAAACTTATCGTAACTAAAAAATATCGGTGATCGGTTAACTCAAATTTTTTTTATAAGCCCTTAATGCTCAAATTTGTATTAAATGTGTAAAAATCACGATAATTTGCAAGTTATTTTGGAGATAAAAATTCATAAAATTTTTTCTGTTCATACTTTAGGTTCAAAATTTTAACACTAGGTTATCTATAAGCTACTCTTCAAAAATCTTTAAAAATATTTTTACCGTACTTTGAGGAAAAATTTTTATGACTGTTTGAAATTTAAATATTTACGAAATTGCATAAAAAAGCGTTTATTCTCAAACGATTTTTAATATTTGTTATAATTCAAAAAGTATAAGTCGCAGATTTTTGAAATTTCTGCCAGCTGTTAATATTGGCATTTCCTTTATGTCATATTTTTTTCAAAATATTATATTGATTTTTAAGCCACTTATAGGCATTTAAAATATTCGAATTTTTTACATTTTTTTTTACAATCGGTGATAAAAAAAATTTGGCTCCTACAAAATACTTGAAAATTTAATAGAAGATTCCACAGAAGTAGTTCTTAAAGTCATGTAAAATATAATATAATGTAGAATGTTCTAGACTGACAAACTATATCGCTGTATGCTACTGCCAACCCATCCTAATTGAAAAATATATTTATCGTTTCAAAATAAAATATACTTTTTACAATGTTTATAAATAACAATGTATTATATCCTAGACAAACATATGAACTTCGTTCAGAATCGTTATTCGTATACAATGATATCTATCATTGCATTCAAATTTAACAAATCCATTATAATAATGACCTATCCTATAAGCGAGGTGCACTCCACCCCTAACTGTACAGCAGAGCGAGGCCCATCCGGTTCTTTTTTAATGTGGTCTGGTTCTCGAATATCTGTTTTCGACATTCTTTTAGGGAACTGTGGATCAATTATTTCAGGTAAAATACATTTCATATAAAACCTAAAAGTATAAAATATAATAATATATTAAATTACTAAATGTGAAAATTAAAAATATTGGAAAATTAAATTGGAATTTTAAAATTATTAAAACAAAGTAATAACAATTTCAATAAATATACATTTTCCATAGTCAAAAAAAAATATATTAAAAAAACGTCTGAAAAAACAACCGGATGGGCCTCGCTCTACTGTACAGTTGGGGGTGGAGTGCGACTCGTTCATAGAGATAGGTCATACCTAATAATTTAGTTTAATTTTGGTTTATTCCTTGACCAATAACATAATCAATTGTATTCAATTTAAATTGGAAAATCAGTCTGGCCTCGAATTAATCGTAATTAATCAATTTCAGAAGACTTTTAATTTTTAATGCTAATAAATACAATTTTAAGCCGATTTGACTTTTTAATATTAACAAGACTTGAATACCTTTTAATCTGCTAAAACTACGTTTACAGGTTTCAAGTTTTTCAACACTTATAAGAAAACATAAAATAAAATTCGTATTGCTATTGCAATGTTTGAACACGCCTTAGGAAGCTCACGTTTAGTAATAAAATCATAAATTTCAAAATGTAAAGCGTTAAAAAAAAATTCTTAGAACTTGAAATTACTTTTATTTTGAAATGTTCTATTTCTGACTATAGTTAAAACTTGTAAAAAACTTTATGCGTTTGACTATTATTTCAATAGAAAACCGACGAAATATCAGTTAACTACTGCCTTGTAGATTTATTAAAAAATATTTCAAAAAAACATAAGAATTTAGTATTGAAGTATATTATTTATTATAATTTTCTAGAGTGTATGAATTATGTGTGATCTCATATTTTTTGAATATCAGAATAATAGCATATTACAATGGCGGCTAAAATCGTGTGAATAATATAAAAACAACTAATGATAATCGATAAGATCTAAGATTATCTGGCTGTATACCTGGCTTCTAGTTGTTTCTTCGAACTGCAATAATTATTATTTATATAATATCGCTGTTTACCGATAACGTCGATGCGTCGTCGTCGTACCGGTTACAATTGTTTCGGCAGTGGAGTAGGGGTTTTAGTTTACCAAACGAACGCTAGCAATGGGAACAGCGCACAAATCAATGACGAATATTTGTATTTACCATAAAACATTGTTAAAAACTGTTTTACGTGAACATAAAATACACTGGCTAAATTCATAATAAATTCATGAAATTTTTACCATGTATTAAGGAGAATTTTATCTGTGATGTAGTGTTTTTATTTTTTTCATATTTTGACTCGATGTAGTTTTATAAGCTTATTAAAAACATATGATATCGTGCATATTTGAGCCTTTAATAACCCTTTTCTAATCATTTTAATAAAAAAATAAAAACACTACGTCATAGAAATAGTTGTCTTCTATATTGTGTAAAAATTTTGAATCCCTAGGGTGATTATAGCTCTGATAAAACGTGTTCACATGAACCTTGTTTTTGGTCTCAATATTTACGTGTGTGGCGTCCTCTTAATTAGATATTCTAAAACTGAAAGCCATAATAGAACTTTGCATGTGGACAATTATTTTGATCGAATTGATTACTTAAGTTATTACTAATTAAATTGGTAATACAAATAAATAAAACTAAAAATAAATACTAATACAAATGTTAAGGATAAACGCAACAAAATCATTTGTGGATACCCAAAACTACTCAGAATAATTACGCGTTAATGTATAAGGTCGATGACTGCTTTAGAGCCTTGTTCTAATCGGAATTTAAAGACTTATATATTATATTAAAAAAGTTTTATACAATTAATAAATTATGACCACAATTTAATAATACGCTCACTTGATCAGGTATGGATCTTAAAATATTTTATGCGGAGAATGTGTTATCATAGAAAGTTACGTTGATCTGTTACATGATACATATTATCATTGGTTTTATAATAGACTATTATAAAATCAATGATAATATCTCACATCTTAGGTAATAATTTGTAGTACAATAATAGTTTCTGTATAACTATATAATTATCAGTTTTTTTTAAATTTCCTTTGTTTTCCCCTCACTCCTATGTTAAATGCAGACGCTCCCGGAGGTGATCGAAATAATCGTCGTACGATTTAAAGAATATTTCCATAACCTTCTATTTCCTTAGCTCTATTCTTATTGTTCTACGATTTATCTGAACACATTCGAACAAAATATAGCTATACGTTTATTAGCTATCGCTCCGGATTTGTCGTTGTTTAATCATTTCAAATTTTAAAAATCCACTTGACTCCTACAGTAGTAGAAACTATAAATAGCCAAACGCTCAAGTGCAGTCAATGGGTTGGCCCGTAAACAAAATCGAATGAGCGATGTTGCAAGTGTACACGAACGGGTTGTGCGATAAAGAGTCGTCGACTCGGAAAATTATAGAACTGCAAACTGCGCAAATATTATGATACCGTCAGCGACGCGCGTCAGAAGTGTTTGGAAATAAATACATAAATAGTGCGTGCACGTTGCCCAGTGTACCGATTGTGCTACGTTATTTTTAAAAAGTATAACAACAACAAGTGCATTAGCCCCACGACTGGTCGAGTAGAAGCAATGAATTATAATAATAATAATAATAATAAACAAGACACGAAGCCTTGGGGTAACGCACATCGAACGAGTTAGTGCGCGACGATCGGTGGTAACGCAGGTGGCGGCGGCGCTGCGAATCGATTGGCCGTTACGTTCGCACAGCTGATCGATTGACCTCGTTATCATTCAGCGAACTATCAGTTGTTTACAAATACCGAAAACAAAACTCGGTAACAAAATTACACGGCCAGTATTGACGACCATTGTTCGACTCCGGTCTCTCCGAAGGATCTTCCGTCATCTCAGGTACTCACGCGCGCGCGGCCGAGTCTGTCGTCGTCGTCGTCGTCGTCGTTACCGTTGTCGGGTTTTTTTTATTTTTTCCCTCCGCTAGTAATAGTATTTTATCGCAACGGTTGCCGTGAAATCTCTCCAACAGGCGTAAGTACATTTTATTCAAGCAAGACGGGTTTGTTATCCTTGACGGTAAATTTATTGTATTTCCGTAGATCGAAATTCACTACCATATTGTTCGTGTTTCGAAATGGCTACCAGGTTAAAGTATTTGTGTTTGAAATGTATACAGTCCAAAATGTACACCAATTATTTGAACCTTTCGCGGAGCTTAAGTATGTGTATTAATTTGTGGAAATTCTCAGATTATTTGACATAACCTTGTCCTTGTATTTGAAGGTGTTACGACCCATGGTCAACAAACAGACACTGTTCACCAACGTCATTTCCATACATCGCCTATCAATTGGAATAATGATGACTCTGGGATGGGACGTAAGGGTGATCATACAGGTCATACAGGCATACTCTGTCCAAAATGCAAAACTGCCGGCTCCAATTTAGAGTTCTTTTTAAGTAATACCATAAACAGTACATGCAAATTGAAAAAAATTATCTATACTATTATTTTGTTATAGCTTCTAATCGATTTTTGAGATGTCAGCGATGTTATCATATATTTAAAGTGATTTCTGCTGAAGAAAATAATATAAAAGATGTTACAGAAGAACATAATAAATACAAACCACCTCCATTTCCAAAAGAAGTTAGTAATATTGTTTAATGGATTATATATTATAATGTTATCTCAGTTGGAAATTTAACAAGTTATAGCTATTAAAATTGTTTCTTTTTAAATATTAAATATTGTAAAAACAACTTATAATAACACGGTTTTTCACAATATCTGATGGTATTACTAAAATACTAACATCTTATGGTACTTGAAAGTATGTGAATTCTATAGTTGAATTGGTTAATGTGATATGACTTACCTCATAAGATGGTTGTATTTCTTGGTCCACTTCAATGTCATTACTAATGATTTCATATAAAAATAAAATAAGAATTAATCTATTATTGTAATTCTATTGTATAACTCATGTTTATAATATATTTATATGTAAAATAACATATATCACTCATTTTGTTGTGAAATATTAGATTTAAAACTTATTTAAGTTTAGTTTTGTCCATTGTCAACATAATTTAAATTTAACACAGTGGAATTCATTTTAATTTAATCATAATTATCTTTGAATTATGAATTTGAGAAAAGCTATTTTTAAAAATTATAAAAATTAGTATTTTAGCTTTAAAGTACAAGTATACAAAAAATAAACAATAGATTTTAACTGTAGGTATTACAAAATAAATACTAATATACTAATTCATTAGGTAATTATGTGATCAATTCAAGTAAAAAATTAGTTGAAATTTATAAAAACAATATTACCTAAACTAACAGAAAGAATTAAATATTATTAAAATACTTTTGATACAGATTTTTCTTAACCTGAATAATTATGTGATTGGTCAAGAATTGGCCAAGAAAGTGTTGGCTGTGGCTGTATATAATCATTGTAAGCGTATTATTTACAACATTAATGGACCACAAAAAAATGATTTGATTGACCAACGATTACTTGATAACATGCAAAACTCTAGAGGTAACTAAAAGGATTTTGTAATAAACAATTTTTTATCTTAGTATAATTAGCCACATATAATAGAATAAAGTTATAAATATTAAATATAGTAATATATTAATACAGAAATATAAAGAAATTTAATTTGAAAACTGTACATTATAATTTTATTTACCTAATATTTTTTTGAATTATTGCATGATGTAAAATTAAAAATATTTTGTGTTTAATATCTGACACAGTTGAAAATATTCTGAATGAAACAATGAGACTAGTAAAAAGCTGGTGTTGAATTTATAATTAGTTTTATAAGATTTTTTTTTTTTGACCTTTCGATGTATTATGCATCTGATTTAGACTAATAAATCAATAATATTATTTGTAGCATATTTTTAATAATTTAGGAATATTTTTTACAATCTTAAAAATAAAAATATATTTTTTTTTCAAGACATAGTTCATTTTAATTAAAAATACTTAGAAAATTTATTGATATAATTTTGATGTATTTAGAATTATTTTCATATTTATTAGTGTAAATATTAATATTATAATTTTAGTTGTGTAAAATAGTTAAGTAATATTATAACTTAATATTTTATTTTAGAACATTTTACTATCAATCATACATTAGGAATATCACAAATGGATGGTAAAAAAAATAGTCAAGATGAAGATAAAATTACTTCTACGTTTGAAGATACCCTTTTAGAAAAAAGTAACATTATACTGCTGGGACCAACAGGATGTGGTATGAATTATTTTAAAAATGTTAAATTTTGTTTAGTTAATACCTATAATATTAATTACTGTAATTATTAATTTTAGGAAAAACATTGTTAGCACAAACTATAGCAAAACAATTAGATGTACCTTTTGCAATTTGTGATTGTACTAATTTAACTCAAGCAGGTTATGTTGGAGAGGATATTGAAAGTGTAATAGGAAAATTACTACAAGCTGCTAATCATGATGTTGAAAAAGCTCAAACAGGTAAAATACTTAAATACCTGTAAATAAGTTGAATTTATATAAGCAAAATTTTTTTGCAAAAGGTAAATATGTATGTTTTATTCTTTAATAATATTTTATTTTAAGATAATAAATGTTATAAATAGTTTCAAATTGTACTCTCATTTTCATGAAAATTTGTTGTAGGTATTGTTTTCTTAGATGAAATTGACAAAATTGGTGCAGTACCTGGAATTCATCAACTAAGAGATGTTGGAGGTGAAGGAGTTCAACAAGGAATGTTAAAGGTGAAATTATTTTTTATTTAATATTTTGATTAAATTACATTAATTAAATTGTAATTTTTTAAAGAATAATTTATCTAGATTAAAAATAAATATTCATATTAATATTTATGAACTCATTTGAATTCTTATTTATTAAACTTATAATTTTCAAAGTATCCATATTTCATTCAAAGTTTTTGCTATTTAAAAGCTGATTGTTTTTATGTGAATAAACTTGTTTTGGTACATTTTGAGTTCAATAGCAACTGATAAGAAAATTAAATTAAAATTAGTAGATATATCATGTATTCAAATTATAAGTGTTTCATTTTTACTATTACTAACACATTTTATGATGAAGCAATACGCTTTTAATTTTTAATATAAGATATTTTGCTTTCTATTCAGTTTAAAAACATAGTTTTACTTCAGTTCAAACTTCTTAATTATAATTTAATTAATATAGCAACATCCTGGAATTATTGTTAATATTCCACCATACTATAGTTTATCTTCTATGATTTTTTGCTTTTACTGACTTACAAATTAATTCATAATTTTCAGTAGGTAATAAATATTAAGAATTGATAAAAATAAAATATTCCTTGGCATTATTTATGATTTATAGTTTAGAACATGTTAACTGAATGTTATTTTACATTTCTCTTGTACTGATTTATAATTTGTGGTTTTCAATCTGGCAATATCCTAACTTGAATCACTGCTTCTACCATAAACAATTTTTAAAAGCAATTGGTAATTCTAGGTTTACACAAAACTGATTGTGTGTGTAAGCATTTATTTTTAATTTTTCTTTAGTTTATGTATATTTTTTTTACACATACAAGTATATAAATAAATAGAATATTTTTAAGTCTTACATATTTATTGACAAAATTAATTTGCCTAGATGTTGGAGGGAACTGTTGTTAATGTACCAGAAAAAAATAGCAGAAAACTACGCAATGAAACTGTTCAAGTAGATACAACTAATATTCTATTTGTTGCTTCTGGTGCATTTACAGGTCTTGATAGACTTATAAGTCGCAGAACAAATCAAAATGTAAGAAGTATTTAGCATTAAGTATGTTATTTTAATTTTAAGTTAATTAATTTTTTATTCTTCAGAGTCTAGGATTTGGAGTAGGAATTGATACTGCAATGGGAAGTAGAAGAGCTGCTGCTGAAGCTGATCGTACAGAATCATTAACTTCGTACACAGATATTGAAAAAGAGAATGCAGAAAGAGATGGATTGTTGAAAAAAGTAGAACCAAGGGATTTAATTCAATTTGGAATGATACCTGTAATTAATTATTTATTTATTATCTAAACATTTTAAACTACAAAATAATAGAAAATCTCATACTCAAATTTTTTTTTGTATTTGCTTAATTTAATAAGCCTTTAAACTATTTAAAATGTTATAATAATTAACTTTCATATTTTTATTTTATTATTCTATATTTAAGAAAGTATTTTATAAGTTGAATTAAATGGTATTATCATTTAAAAATTTAAGTTATATAATGTATATACATTTAATAATTGATTATTTGTGTTTCAATGTAAATAACTTATATTAAATTACAGTACATTAACTATAAATGAAAAAAAAAATTAACTAAATTATTTTAAAATACAATTTTTAAATTATAAAATAATTGTAATGGACAAAACACAAAAATTAATAAATACTAAATACTTGATAGAAAAATATAATTTATAAACAAATTTATTTTTTATTGAAATTATTTTTAAGTATTACAATAATATATATTTTAGTATGTAAACTTAATGATTTTATTTTTATTTTCAACATTTAAATTTTAAATCCTAAATGCTATAATAATAAATAACTACTATAAAATAAATTACGAATAATTATTAATTAGATAAATATATATATATACTGTTTAATTTATAATTTTCAGTCAGGTTATATTAAATTGTTTGAAACTATTTGATGTTTAATGTTAATTAATTATAATTATAAAATTACTTGCAATTATTAATTTATACATATATCACTAGGAATTTGTAGGAAGGTTTCCAGTCTTAGTGCCATTCCACTCTTTAAATAGAAATTTACTTGTACGGATTCTCACTGAACCTAAAAATAGTACAATTAAACAATTCAAACTTCTATTTGACTTGGATAAGGTTGAATTAACTTTTACTGATGATGCACTCAAAGCAATTGCCTCACAAGCATTAGAAAAAAAAACTGGAGCTCGGGGCCTACGAGCAATTGTGGTAATTATTTATAATTTAACCATCTTAAAATTATTTTAACTATCTTTAAATAATTATTTTATTTATTAATGTTGGTTATACATTTTCAAAATAATAAATATTTTTATTTTTAACTTAATTTATGGAGGTATAATTTATTCCATTGTATACAATATATTTTAAATTGTTTCAGGAATCCATTTTACTGGACCCTATGTTTGAAATACCAGGATCAGATGTTGTTAGTGTACATGTCACAGAAGATGCTGTCAATGGAAAAATGAATCCACATTGTATAAGAGGTCGTCCAATTGATGAAGGAGAAGCAAAAATGGATACAAGAGCTAAAGTCGAATAAATTAACAATATTTTTAAATTTTTTGTTTTTTTATTGAAATATTGTTTACAACTATTTATTTCTGAAAAACTTTTCAGGACCTTGTTTTATGAAATATTTATTTTTATTGGTAAATTATCTGAGTTTGTTTATCATTAAACTATCTAATATTTAGATTTAATTCATATTGCATTATAAGAGTATACTATAGTTGTTTTTTTTTTACGACCATTCGGATAAGTTGCTCGCCCTGGTGTTTTTTTTCTTGTAGTCAAGAAACTCCCATTGACTATATGCTCATCTTATAACTTATGTTTTTCAAACTTATAGTAAAATTTATAAAAATTGATAGATTTTTGTCAAATTACTGGATAAAAAAAAATCTTATATACTTATGTATTGTTATTTATTGTAAATACTTGGCCAAATTTATGCATATTCTATGCAGGAGTAAGTTCAGCCTTTTTTCAACAACAAAGATTACTGAACATAACTACAAAAATTATTTGGACTCCTTTGGATCCACATTTATTATTTATTTTCCCAAATGTTTAAAGCTTTATTACTGCAATAATTATTGTTACTATTGTATTATATAAGAGAAAAAACTTTTCTCGTATTAATAATAATTTAAATCTACTTGGAGTACTTAATGGGAGAATAAATTATGCTTATGTAAAGTGTCAGAATATTTATCAGAAACTTAAAGTGAGGGACAAATTTTAAAAGTGACATGTACAGTATTCATCATACTGAAATAAGTTTATTTTATTTTAAAGATAAACTTATTTCAGAATATTTTATTTTAAAGATAAACTTATTTCAGAATATTTTATTTTAAAGATATTCTATAAATCTGAAATAACATTAAACTTAATGTTTAATTTATGACAAATTATAATATAGGATTCCTGCCTTAAGTTTTAACTCTTAAAAAAATGTTTTTTTATTGTCTAACATTTTTGCATGTAATTTGGTTTGTGCATATAACAACAGATATAATAAAAATGTTAATGGAAAAACACAATAGCATTTAACTACAATATGGACTTTATGGGTCTTCGTTATTGATACAATATGATATTATTAGCTACAAGATTATTTTGTAATACCGAAATAAAACGAGCCACTAAATCAATAAGTTTTAATAAATAAACAAAAAAAAGTAACGGCTAAAGCCAAAACATACAACTCTTGAAGTCAACAAAATATTAGTTAAAAACAATAAACAATATTGTTAAAATAGGTTTTTAAACTAAGAAACAAACTTGCGTGTTACAAAATGTTTACATTATGGAAGTTAAAATGGACGTAAGCTGCATATTTATTTTTAACTTTCAGTTAAAATTAATAGAAATAATAAAATATTTTGGCGCAACCGTTGAGTAATACGGAATAATATTACTATATTGATGTGACGTTAAGATAGGGCACTATAGAAGATACCTTTCATAGTTATGATGGATCAAAATCTTATCACGGATAAGATAATTTTATATGATCTGTGATATTGATCTGATAATAGTTATTGACATAAACGGTACTCGGTTATCATTGGTGCTCGCGCGCCAATCGTTTTTCTTTCTCTCACGGTTGTTTGTTAAAGAGTTTTAGTTATTTCAGTAATTTACTGATAGTGTTGTGTTTGTTTTAGAATAAGAGGACGGTAGAGAGGCGGTAGTTCACGATTATAAATCGCATTAGACCATCGTTTTGAATTGGTCGGCGTCCGAGACATGTGAAAGAAAAACGATTATTACAGGAAACCGTATTGTTGCTGTCATGTCTCATATCGGCAAGTTTGGTCTGCTCGGTGGCAACTTCAAAAAGCCGCCCCAGCGTAAAACCAGGTAGGTGTGGATAAATGTTTGAAGCGCGATTCGAAATGTGTCTGTACTGTTATTATTTTACTTGATCCGTTAGACTGAACCGCTCACACGAAGAGTTGTCTCCTATATCTTGGCATAATTATTTTGAACACAAACGAGTCGTTGATTTGGATGGTAATAAGTTCATGACGTACTCTTTGGGTAATGTGGAATCTGTGTTGATCGTTCTGCTCCATGGTGGCGGATTTAACGCTCTCACCTGGTCTCTTTTCGCCGTAAGTATTTTTATAACCTTGCGCAATCACATAAATTAATAATGTTGTCATCAAAACAATTTCTTTGCCAAACATGTGTGTTACCACACTGCAGGCTGCTTTGTCTTTGATAGACTTGGGCGATTTTGATATAAATTAAAAATATACGTTCTAGTATTTATGTCTTATGGGTGTAGATTTTATTAAACATATTATATAAATAATTTTTAATTCATTTTTATATTATATGTCTTGTGTTAATTAGTTTGTTTTTAATTGTTAGCAATGATGTATTAAGGATTTTCCTTAGAGTAAGGATGCCACATGACCTGGTATTAAACATGGGTCCTAGTGCTCTTATAAAGTGTTTTGGAATAGCTTATTGCCCTACAAAATAACTTCAATCATTTATGTTCAAATTTTGTTTTTTATTAAACATTTGGATGAATACTTGATGCTTCATTAAGAATTACAATAATTTTAGACAAGTCTTATAGCTAATACTCGCAAACAAAATATTCTTTTAAGTTCACAACCCAGCCAAGAACAAAACATCTCTTACTATTTGTCTAATGGGGAATTCTTATTTTGTATATTATTATTTATACATTAAAATATAATATGTATTAAAAATAATTTAATATTTTTTTTGATTTATACTTTGTTGCCAAGTGTGTGTAAATCATAACATTTTAAGTAATATAAGAGTGTTGTGAGTTGTACAATTATTTTCGATCAAATTGACAAAAAACTTTTAACCCAGTTTTTGCCAAATAAAATATGGAAACCCTAGTTTCTCTCTTAGTTAAATTAAAATGAATATAGTAAAGATAATATTTTTACTTCTGCTTACCATTAAAAATTTAAAAACATTCATAAAAGACAAAAGTAATATTGTAATTAAAAAATGTTTTTAGAGAAAGAAAGCTCAAGGGGTTACTCCTAACCTTTCCCCTTAAATGCACATATAATATTTTTAATGTCATATACTAATATAAAAACAACTGATTATTTATTATCGTCTATAGCTTATATTTTTAGTAATTTAGTAATTTTATAATAAATTATGAATGAAAATATATGCTAAATTCTTAACTAAAATTTGTATTTAAAAATCATACAAATTGAAATAATATTTTGCTAAATTTTTTTTAATTAATCACATTTAATTTAACATTTCATTATTTAAATTTAAAAAAAAAAATTTTTAGAAACATTTAGTAAAGCAATGTGAATGTCAAGTTTTAGCAATTGATCTTAGAGGACATGGAAATTCATTCACCACTGATGATACTGATTTATCAATGGCAACTTTTACTAAGTAATTATTTTGACTTATTTATATATTCTAAAACAAATAATTCTAATGAATTGAAATGTGTTTCAGTGACGTTATAAGTTTATTACGTAAATTATATCCTGATAAAATGCCATCAATAGTTTTAATGGGCCATAGCCTTGGAGGAGCTATTGCAGTGAATGTAGCATCTATGGCTGAATCAGATTTACCAATTATTGGTTTGGTTGTCATTGATGTAGTTGAAGGTTCTGCAATGGAATCGCTAGCTAGTATGCAAAGTTTCTTAAGAAGTCGTCCTAAATCTTTTAAAAGTTTGAAAGATGCAATTTCATGGGGGTATGTATTGTGTATACATTATTACATTTAATAATTTATATATTATTAATGATTTTAATCATTCATTACATTTATAAAATAGTTTACATTTATTTTATGAACTTAATATGAAGAAAAATTTAATAAAATACTTATGGATAGATGTAATATATGTGAATATTTTCCATAATTATAATTTTAACTTTTTTTTTTATTTTGAAAATGTTAATTAACATAGTTGTTAAGTGTTTTACTTAAAAATGAAACTAAATTTGCTTTAATATGAGTAATACCCTAAATTATATAATAAAAATACATTTTTTAACTCTAAATGTTATGTTATATTTGGTTGATATTCTTGTGTTGGTGGTATAAAAAGTATCTTATGTATTAAAATACTCAAGTAATTTGTAAGACTTATTTTTATTATTAAATAATTATTTATGTTTATTACTTATTGTACTGTATAAATAATTTGTAAAAGTCATTAGTGATGTATAATATGTTATTTATGTATATGTAATTACACATTTAGAATGGGAAATGGACATATTAAAAATGAGGAATCTGCAAGGGTTTCTATTCCTGGACAAATAAAAAAGTGAGTTATTAACTGTGTAATTATTATTGTGTTTCTTATATTGTGAATTTATATTGTTTTAGTGTGACCACCGGTAAACTCGGTACAGATGAAATAGAAGAACCAATTATTAATACTCAAGAACTGACTGAACCAATTGATCAAACTCAGTACTCATCAATAGATTCTATAAAAGAAGATGAAGAAGAATTTGGTCCATCTTCATTTTCTGTTAGTTAACATTGTTCGTAGCATAGTATTTTGATTTCTTGTTATAAATTAATTTATTTTTATTTTTAAGACTCAAAAACCATTGGGTAATTATACATGGCGAATTGATTTATGTAAAACAGAAAAACATTGGCCTGGATGGTTTCAAGGACTTTCAAAAAAATTCTTATCTATACATGCACAAAAATTATTGCTTCTTGCCAATATTGATCGAATGGATAAAGATTTGACTGTTGGTCAAATGCAAGGTACCAAAATATTACACAAGTTAATAATAATATCACACTATATATATATATATAATTTATCACACTAGATAAATTAACATTAAAGGGAAAAGAGGAAGAGGAAGACCTAAAAAGAGATGGTTGATACAATTGAGAATGATATGAGAGCTGTTGGTGTGTGCATAAAAGAAATGTAGAAAATTGAGACGAGTGGAGGCTTAGGATAATGGTTACCAACTCCAAATAGTTGAGAAAAAGGCAGAGAAGAAGAGGACTTAATAAATTCTGTACATTTTTGTTTTAATTTATAAATGCATTTTTAAAAAGTTGTGAAATAATTTGTGTTCCTATAATTAGGTAAATTTGAAATGCAAGTATTAGCTAGAGTTGGACATGCGGTACAAGAAGATGATCCTGATAAAGTTGCTAGTATATTGTCAAATTTTTTGGTACGAAACAAGTTTACAAATCCAACCGCAGAATTTGTTCGGTAAGTCAAATATTTGATACATGCAAAAATTTTAGAACTATGAAATTAACTTAAATTAATTAAATTAAATTAAATTAAATTATTGAAATGTATGTGCCTCAATGGTTAGCAATTTTAATTTTGAATATTGTAATATAAATATTTAATAAAAGAAGAAAATTAAAAGAATATATTAATGCAACTGCTTTATTAACAAAGCTCTTATTGAGTATCAACAATTGAAAAATAAATGAATATTTAATATAAATGTTATACATTTAATATGACTACTTGTTTTTGTCAAATTATTAGACTTATAAATAAGTAGTATGCAATTTAACTTAGTGGTTAAAAAATATATTGATTCTGCAGGTTTTTTACATACATTTTTAGTTAAGATTTTTGTAAAACCAAATAATTAACTGAAATTTTTGAAGAAACTATATATCTAATAATTTTTATTATCAGTTTTACCTTCTCAGTTTGTTTAAATTTTACCACTTACCTATCAAATTGTATAAAACTACAATTTAATTATGATTAATGCATCAAAAAGGAATTATTAAAACAAGTATTGTTATTGTATAAGTATTATAGTTCAATGATAATTATTTTATTTTGAATAAAAACTCCTATTTTGTTAATAAATTATTATCAATTTGTAATTTCAATCAAATTGTTTAATTAAGTATTTTTAAAAAAAAATATAATTAAATTATTATTTTCTAGTTATTAAAAGTTAACAATAGTATAGTATGCAATAGTTGTTAATTTGTAATCTTGGTAAATAGAAAGCAATTAAAATGCATATATTGGATATCAATAACTAATGTCGATGAACTTCTATTTAATTTTTTTTCAATTTCTTCTACATAGACAATGTTAACAAATCATTTATATTGAAATAAATGTTGATAACATTTAATTTGTTTTTTCATCAATTTAATACAATAGAATTGGCATTCAAAGTATATTAGTTTAACTTAAAATTTGTGTTGCAGGATTCTTCCTGGCTGCTAAGTCAACAATCAATTAAAGCTGATCAATGGTTATATTTAATCAATAAGATTACCGGGTATGCCAATTTTAGAGCTGAAACATTTTATATTTATATATATTTTTAATACAAATGTAAATTAAATAAAAACATAAAATTGTTTAGTAAGTGAACAATAATAAAGAAAGAAATATATTAATGAATCATTTAACTGTTTCCTATTAATTATTAATAATGTACTTAGAACATGCATATATAATTGTTTGTATACGTCTCAAAAAAAATTTTATATCTACAAAATTTAAAATTTGTTAAGTGTTTTTTTTTTTTTTTTTTTTTTTTTTTACTTAAATCTGTATTATATGTTTTGAAATTATTATTATTTTATTTTATTTTTGTTGTTTGAAGCAATATGTAAAGTAATTTATATAACCTAAAGTATTATAAATATTTGAATTAAAAACAAACGAGTTACTCAATTGATTAAAAAGGAACACAAAATTTAATAAAAATATTCAATGCAAATGTAAATAAAGCTTATTAATTAGGAGTTTTGATTTCATGTTTTAAACAGATTTTGAATGCATCCCATCCTTCATTTTTTGTGTATGACTGTAACAAACATAAAATAGTATTTAATAATAATATATTATATATATTATATATATATTTTATAATATTTTTAATAATATATTTGTTCTGGGGAAAAACTTTTCACAGTCATAATTTATGATATTCAACTTTAATCAATAAAGGTTAGTTTATTACTATTTAGTAATGATTTTACATATAAACACATAAATTATATTTAAAAGAAAAAGAAAAATTATGCTACTATTGTAATAATTAAAAAATAAATCACAATTTATTAATTTAAATGTATTAATTTTAAAATAAATTGAAATAGGTAGTGTTAAAATTTTATCAATTAAATAATATTAATAAGCTGAATGATATATATATATATAAGATTTTTTTTTTATCATAACTAATCATTGGTAAAATTAAATGTTGAATCACATACTTTAAACCCCCTATTTAGTCTGTCCTTCATAATGGCAATAAACTCTCTATAGCTCAATTGACCATCACCATCTTCATCAAATATGGCAAACACTGTTTGCACTAAATGCTTGCTTAAACTTGTTCCAGTACATATTTTGACAGCTCTATGAAATTCATCTGCAAAATCAAATAATTTATACTATTCTAGATTTAAAATATACTTTTAATAAGTAATAAAAAGTACTTTTAGTCACTTGTTAAGCAGTTAAACTATAAGAACGTGAATTGTGAAATTATCTTTATCAGAAAATGGTTGAAAATATTGATTGTTTAAATTATAATTATTTATTGTGAAATAATATAATTTAATGCAAATTAATCTCTAGTGTCTCATTTTCAATTAAAAAATCATATTATTAAAAGCTTTTACTATTTTGTTTATATATCCTTAAAATGATTCATAAAAATTACTGTAGATAAAAGGTAATCATATTTCATAATACTTAGTATTTAAAATTATCAATGTTATCAAGTGTCAATACCAATATTATTTTATTTTTCTATACCTTTGGATATTGGATGATCTGCAAGTGTATACATTCGCATAGCAATTGTAAAGTCTTCTAAATTATTTAGAAATTGACAAAACACTTTAAATTCATCAAATGATATGCCTGGTGGTATGCCTTTGTCCATTTTGATTCTCTCTAATAATCGATCAAGATATGTGTCGCATCTATATTACCAATAAAGTTGATAATTTAAAAAAAATAACTACCGATTATGAAATAAAATTTTAATTACTTACAAATTAGTATCCAAATGAGTATATCTCAATAGTATTTTGGCAAAATCCATTTCACTTATAGTATCCCCTCCTTTAGCAAACTGTTGAAACTCCATTTCAAGTACTTCCGTCTGTAGATTTTCCATAAAACTAAAACAAATTAATAAACGTTTATGAATATGTTAAAATAATCACATTAATTATATTAAATCTTAAGTACAATTCTGGAGACTAACATCATAATTTGGGGGGAGGACTTGGTTGGCCAAAGTTATAAAATTAAAACCCTTTAAAATTAGTAAAATTTAATTATAATACAAACTTGGTTAACTCGATGATTTGCATTCAAATCATTTACAGATAAGAATTAAAGACGAACCATGAGAAAAATAAATAAATTAAGCTTATCAAAACGAAAAATTTAAATTGCAACTATAATATGTATCATATGTATATTTTTGCTAAACATAATGTGCTTAACGCAAAACGAATAATATTACTTTCTAAAGTCTTCATATAGTAACACGTTGTCTCCTTTTTTCCCGAAAAAATGAACAATCAATGTAGTGTCGACCAAATGTTTTTTTTGTAAACCTTGAGCGTCATCCACGAAATCTTCAGCGTTTATTTTATTCGTATCGACTGTATTATCTTCCACGCCGTGTTTGTCTTTCCAAGACTGACTGAAGATTTTTTCCATCTAAATAATAAACGTTGAAGATTTATTGAATAACTATTTTCTAGTTGTAGTTGTGTATTTTTATAATTTTTTATTTTTAAAAATATTTACATGATAAATAGAAGCGCAACACGCAAACATAATGAACACTAATAGAAAAATAAAGCAAAGCATATACGTAAAAATATGTAATTAACCGACCAAATCATCAGCGGCGCGTTTAATGATACTTGATTCTTCGTCTGGCGGTTGTTGAACGACCCCAACTTGTTTCGTAGGTAATTGGGATAACTGTAATATTACATTTATATAACAAAAAAAAAAAAACCCTCAGAGTTTTTTAAGTGACATAATATTTCGTACCCATCACCTTAACACTATTTCCATTATTATTTATTCTTACTTTGGATAATAGGGCAGGTAAATTTGAATGCGATGTACCATGTACCACCTATATATTGTATAATATACTAGAATTATTCATAAGTTGTTTTAAAACACGACTGTGTAGATACTCGTTATTCCGGACGAACAGATAAAAAACGATTTATTCATCCAGAATAATAAGTAAACCATGCTATAAACATACTATTTATAATTATAATTATAAAAAAAATGGAGTACAAGAATCTGACGGCAGTGTACTCTGGTACTAGGAATGAGGCAGACAAATCACAAATGACACAAGCATGGACAGATGTAAACCATTTAATATTAATTGTTACTTCGCTAAAATGTTTAGTACTCAAAACAATAATTTATTTAGAGATTAATAGCCCTAGTAGAATACAGCCTCTTTTTAAAAAAAAAAAAAAATATATTTATTCCGATCAGTGATAGTTTTTGTAGTTAATTATAGTGCAAATCATTATACAAAATAGTCAATAACAAAATTTAATACGATTTAAAAGTTGTGTTTTATTATTATTCTTCCAGCGATCGTTACCCTATTTTAAATAATCCAAGAAGAAATTCTCTAATTTAATACCAAATTTGAAAC